>VZSE01008031.1:410978-520657 GCA_013398275.1 Promerops cafer
TGCGCACCTGCGCCCGCCCGCCGCCGCCTCGCCCCGCACCCCGGCGGCCCCGCCCGCTCAGGCCCCGCCCCGGTCGCCGCGACAACCCCCGGGCTCCTTTTCACCAGTCCCGTCCTGGCGGCCTCATCTTCAGCCGCCTCACCTTTGGGGCTTTGTCCGCCCCAAGTTTGCCGGAATGCTTAGGGAGAAAGTCAAGAAGCAGGTGAGAAGATGAAGCAAGAGGTTCAAGAATAAAGTGGCAGCTGAGATCCATCAACGGTGTCACCCAGAATCTCTGTTTCAGCAAAAAATGGGAAACAATGTTCTCTTTTGAGCTACTTTCTGAAAAGTGATTAAATTGAAGCTATCACCTTAGTGAAGCATAATCTAACGTGTCCTGTCACACTGCTGCACTTATTTTTGGGAGGAGATTGCTACTGATTGCTTTAGTCAAGTCTTATTAGAGGTTCACCATGATCTAGAAAAGCAGATCTTGGGCAGGTTTTCGAGTAAATACAGAAAACTCATCCTGTGGCTTGGAGTTGCTCCTCAATGTACATAGGAGGGCTTGCTGGGATGGATCGACTGAAAACCTGGGGGTTTGTACAGTAGCCTGAGCATTCTCTTGAAGCTGGCGTTTTACCTGGCCTGAGCAAAGCCAGCTTTCTTCTACCTCTACATGACCTCTTGTGTGGAAGACTGTGGGTAAAACAGCCTGGCAGAAAGCAAAGGGCAATAATGAAAATATTTGTCAAATGATGTTTTTAAAAATAAGGGTTCCAACACAGATTGGGAAAATTGTCATAGAGGTTATGTGTATTCAATTAAATTGTACGTATTCCAGCTTCAACAATTCTGCAATTCAATGTTCACCCAGACCATGCTATTTTGCATCTTTCACCAACCACCAGTGCCTGGTTTGAGACCAAACAAATCCTAAAGCTGCACATATGCATTTTAATGTCATTTGCAGTTTGTCTCAGCAAAATCATTTGGGACACATTTTTATAGCACATATATAACTTTTGGTTATGCAACAGGCTTGAAATTTAAGATTTATTATTTAAGAACTTCTTTTAAATATGTGCTTTGAACCCAAGTCTTCTGACATTCAGTAATTTGCTTTGTGTTTAGCTCAGGCTATCAGAGGAAACCAAACATATCACATCTGTTTCCACTGGAGTCATGTATCACATCAATAATGCAACATCACCAGACTCTCCCTGAAAGACTCCTGTGTAAGAGAGAGAGGAAGAACAAGACTGATTTTTTAAAGGGCAAAGAACTCTTTTCCCTATCTGAGTCATATTTTCTATTTCTGTCAAACTAAACCAATCTATTTAGCTATCTTCTTTATTCACCAGCCCTTTTCCCCCCATATTTTCATTGCTAAAGTTTTGAGTGATTGGGATATCATCACATTCACAGTTTTCAAATAACTCTTAGCAAAATGTGTTGTAGGTGAGGCCAAATCCTGGAAAACAAGAAATATGTTCTTGGATAAAAAGCTTCTGAAGGTGCTGTTTTGTGGCAGCTATCAATGTAATCTTAATTTGTTCTAGGTATTAAGAACCAGTTGTACGATGGAAGGCTGAATCCCTCACAGCAATATACTTTGCCAAGTTATGTATCTGTACCTATCTTACAGATTCTTCTTGTTGAAAAAAAGCTTTGGGGGCTTTAATGAAGCATTTATTTTATTTTTAGTTGATATGGATTTTTGTATTCCCAGAAGTGGTGTGGTTGCAAAAGGCAGCTTCCCTAATGGTCTGGTTTACTGGTTGCCTGAGTGAATTTGTAACTCTGTGTTTGCATTGACAACTGTGTACTGCTTTCATGCTCTGCTCCCTCCTTACTTGTATAACTTTCTACATGATGTTGTGCACTTACAATTAGACTGTGGAGAATGTAAATAATTATTTGGAATTCCAAAGAATGTGTTTGAGCTGCATTTTTTTCCTCCTTTCTCCCTTCTTCCTTTTCACTTATCATTTTTCTTTCCTCCATTCTCCTTCTACCTTTCCCATCTCCTCTTCTATTTTCCTTTTCCTTTTCTTTTCCCCTGTTTCTCCTCTCCTCTCCTCTCCTCTCCTCTCCTCTCCTCTCCTCTCATTTTAAAGCATACACTTGGTTTGGTAGGTTGTTTGTGCACAAGATGATAACCTTTATCTGGTCCTTGTCAGGGCATGTTTTGGTACATCAGTACTCCCATCAGTTTTAGTATATCCTCTTGAATATGTTCCATCCCAGGCTGGCTGGGCACCCAGGAGATGTGTTGCCAAGTTAATGTATCTCAGTCCTCAGTAGGCTCAAGATCCAAAAGCAATTCAAAAGACAACCTAAAGTACTTGGTGTACTTCTCTGAAATACTGTAACATCTCTGGGTTCCAGACACAGACCTGCAGTTCCCAGTGAAGAGATCCAACAAGACAAAAACAGAGAGGAGGCCCTTACTTGTTATAAGTGCAATCTCAACACCAGATAAAAGGATAAATATGGAAAGGATTCTTAGTGTAGTATTAAAAGAATAAGAGATACATTTTGCATAGGTTTCAGGTTTTCCCCAGTATATTTCCTTTACAATTTCTCAGGCACAGAGTAACAGAAGTACAGAATGGTCATTGCTATCTTAACTTACATCCTGCTAGCAGAACGAGTTCCAGTCAAAACAGTAGCCCTAGCTGAAAGTCCATTTTTAAGCTACAAATGATAGGTTATTTAGCTATTTTTAATTAGCTAATTTATTACATTAATAAAAACAGGAGCTGATATGCATTTTCTACATATGCTTCACAGTATATTATGCTAAATGCCAAGGTTTCCTGAGTCTTTTTTGCTGGAATTCATAGCTTCATCTTATTTAATAGCTGGGAAAGTTGTAAGAGCAGCACTCCAAATCTGGCCACTGGTCCCAGAGGGGTGAGTGGCTGGGTTTTTTTTTCTAATCTTAGTCTCTTATACTTTGTTTGTTTGCTTGTTTCCCATGGCAGTAGAAATTCTGATATGATTAATGGTGGAGGCTCTGGTATAGTTAATGATGGTTTGATAACAAATGCAGACAAAAAGAGCAGCATTGAGAATGAAGTATGAGAAATCATCCTTAGTGAGAAAATATATGCTTTAATTCCTTACAAACCTACATCAAACACAGTGAATCTGCATTGTGTATTAGATTCATCCAGCTTATTTGACATGTGGTACAATGAGAGGCAACTTTGCTTTTCATTGTGTAGCAAGTCTGGGTCTAGATAATCCGCTGAGAGTGAACGGCAATTTGCATGTCTGCTCTTCTTTCAAAATTAATTATAGCAGACATAAACATTGACGGGAACATTTGCCTGGGTAAAGTAATACACAGCCAAGAAATCTGGTGATTGAAAGGTAAAGGGAATGAATGTTTTCAGATGAACAAGCTTTTTCACAAAAAAAGAGAAAAAAATAACGAAAGGAGCTACTAGTTTATCTTACTCCAGTTCTTACTGTCATTCCCCACTAAAAGATGGTTTTATTTTTGAGGCATTAATTACACTAACCACTTTATAAATATATGTTTTTTAACTGACTTCTGGTGAAATACTTGAAACTAGAGGAGACAGAATGTGAATCGCTCCTGGGTCAGTTGTGACATATTGCAGGAAGCCTGTGATGGTCACGCCTGGAGGTTATGAACCATGCTCAGGGGCAGATGTCACTCACTTTCTTTTAGATGTTCTGTGCTTGACTTCTAAGTTGGTTTAAAAAGAAGCAGGAGCTATTCAGCCATATTATTTGCCTTCACTTTTGATTTGTTGATACAAGACAACTGCAAGTAACTGCAAAAAATTGTGTGTGTTACTTGTGGACAAAACCAAATAAAAACTAATCAGAAAAATTTTCCAAACTATTTGCCTGGAAGGGAAGAGAAGTGCAGTATTTCTCCCAAATATTTGAAATTACTTCTTTTTTAAATTCATTTTTTCAGGTCGTTCTCCTTCCGCTTCTCTTGCTGCTGTATGATATAATCTCTTTCTGATGGAGACCATCTCAAAGCTGCTTGACCCTAGCTCCAATGAGAAATGTATGTACAGTTGTTTCATACTTAGAATCTTATTTTTTGAGCATTTTTTGTTGTTTAATTGAAAATCCACAGAAAATTATGTGAGTGTGTATCTTGTAAGGCAAGTTCATAAAGTAGCTTATTTTATCTTTTACAGGTATTCTACAGTTTCAGTTATATCAGTGTTTTCCCCTGTTTCTTGGGGATGCACCTGCTGCTTCCCAGCATTTCCTTAGGCTGCTAGGGAGCAGGGCTGCCTTTTCATTAAACAGAATACACAATGCCAGTGCCAGTTGGGGAAATTCCTGACTGGGTCTGGTGAGACATTGGAACAAAGCAAGCAATCATAATCAAATTTGGAATTAATATTAAAGTGACTTGCAGTAATCTGCATGAAAGCTCAGTCTATCAGTCAGGAGAATGAAACACTGATTGCATCCTTTCTTTTTTAAGCAGAGGTTTTCTCAGGCCAGCACTCCCCACATACTTACATACTTGTGCAGTTTGGCAGGTGTTTTGCCCTACATTATTAAAGGATTAACTTAGCATTTAATAAATTGAAAGTATCACAGTATCTTTTTTGTATGCTGTTGAGAGAGATTAACCCAAATTCTTGACCTGTTTTTTTGTTTTTGTCATTTCCCTTCCTCCATGACCTGCAAGCAGTTTTTTACTCTACACTAGACTTCTCATCATCACTGTGGAGAGACAGTAAGTTAACATAGAGTACTCAGCCAATAGAAATAGTTGTTAGGGTCTATTTTTGGGGTCAGTTTGCCCTGATGAATTGAGAATGTCCTTTAGATTCATTGCAGTCAGTATCAGAGTAATACAAGATCTGGTCAAAATTCAAGGTCAAATTCGAGGTTTAATGGCACATGGGAACCTGAAGGCACACAAAAAACATACACAGGACTCTGTTGTAGGAATCCTTGTGTTGCCTGAAGAGTTACCTTGTTTCTGCCAGCTCTTCTGCAGCTTCTCTACAGAAAAGGGTCTTCGGTGTAAAGTCAATAGCACTTCTCAGAGCACTTCCTAAACGTGAAAGGTACTCCTACTAATCAGCACAGGTGTGAACAGCCTGGGGGTTTCTTGTTTATGGTAGGAACTAAACCCTTCCCAGGCTAAGGGCAGCACAAATGTGAACTGTAGAGTTCTTTGAGCTCCTCAATGCTCTGGATTCAAGGGCCTGGGTCAGCATGCTGATACGTTTTCTCTTCAGTTAGCTTGTGTTTTGAATTATTATAATTGTCAAAAGTAGCAAAGAATATTTTCATAAATAACAGTGAACTTTGCCCTAAAGTTGTAGAATGGTGATTTAACAGTGATCAGTAGGTGTTAAGTCCTAAAAGTAGACAGGGAAAAAAGCTCCTATTCAGAACTACAGCTTGAATTCTGTAATTATACAACACTTAGGGACTCAGATTGTAAGCCATTGCTTATTAAATATAATTCATAGCATTTTACATGGATGACTTGATTATAATTCTTTTGGTATACATGACACAGATCGTACCTCTGCTTTTATTTTGAATGTTAATCTTGCAACATTCAGTTATGTTAGTCAAATGACCAGCATGACACTAATTCTCCTCAAAGAGATTTGTAACTTTAAAGGTTTTAAATTTTATAATTCAAATAAAGTACAACTTGGTAATGCTTTTCTGCATTGATACAAACGAGCTGAATTTACAGAATGTAGTAGAGCTACAGGAAACATTGTGGTTTTGCCCAGACCAGGGAATATTCATAGCAGAAAGCCTATAGAAATCTTCTTTTCTTTAATATAAGAAACATTACCATGAAAGAATGAAACTAAATAAATGAAAAAGAACTAGCAACATCATGTATGTTTGCTGTTACTTTTGCTTTCATTATGACACAACTCTCCCTAAATGTAAAGGGAAAAAGCAAGGGTACCTTTCAGTTGTGCAGGCTAAAATAGTGTTGCTGGTGCTGGTCTTTTCAATGCTCCAGCTGGGGTAGGTTATGACGTAGTTAATCTATATATCTGAAGAAAATACAATTGACTTGCCATAAAATTTCAGCAGAGATACTGAAAGGAGAATCTGGCCTGTAAGTACTGGGGGATTATGTATGTGAGTAAAGCAGCAAGGCTTTGGCCCTAGCTGTCAAGCACTGTGTTCATATAGCAATGCAGGAGGAGCATTGGGAGCTCTATAGGCTTGAATCTTCCTGAAAACACGTGTATTCCATGCAGAAGCAAAATGTATGCCTCACCTTGTGATGCAGGACATAGCTGATTTTCAGTCTTTTCTGTATATCTAGTTATTTTTAGAGAGTTATTTGGTTGAATTCTGTTTATAGATATTAATAGTGCAGATTAGGTAATGTTGCCCTAAAGCACTCAAAAAGACAGAACCTGAAATAACATTTAGTTTTCCTGAAATTTATTTGTGATTATATCTGGCTATTGAACAGAAGGGTGGGAAGGGCCTTTTCACATTCTTTTCTCTCTTTGCTGGTTTGAGTATTTTGTGTGTGTGAAATGAAGCTTGTCATGCATGAGGGTTAAAAAGCCTCAATACCTCCATTTATTATGCATTCATAATCACAGATGTATTAAGAACTGTTCATTTAGCTTTTAACTAACCGATCAGCGTGGAAGAAAATATTACACAGGTATTTCCAAGTAACACCTGCAGGTATAAATCAGTATGTGGCAAAACAATTAACTGTCTCTCAGAGCTTCTTAAGATGTCTCAACCATAGTCAGAGCACTTATATGCTTCATTACTTTTGCTTTTCCTAGGTGTCCTTACCACAAAAGACTGTGTCAGCTCCTGTCTCAAATATAACATATTCCATCTCAAGTGTGTGAAATTTATCTCACCTAACTTTGGAAGGCTTTGACATGCCTACATAACTTCCAGAGTAATGACAGATCTGGTCTTCTGTTGGAGTGGCAGTTTGAGGAGTGGATTTCTGCAATTACTTTTTTCTTCCTAGTGATGATAGAACAACTTAAAGTTTAGGCTTTGATGTTGCAGATTTTCACATTTCTGACTTTTCTCTCTGCTTATCTGTACTGTTTACATGACTTTCTCTGGAGCCTTTTTGCATAACATCATAAGAGTTCAGCAAAGCACTAGATCTCAGGGTCATGTTCAACAGATTTCTATTCTGCATCTCATAATGCTTTCGACATCCCATTATCTAGTTCTTTACACCTCTTAGTGACTTCATGCATCTCTATTTTACTTATGGATCCCTGAGGGAATTCTGCATCAGTCTTTCAGCTTGCTATCTTTTCTCTCTCTATGCAAAAATTTGATTTAGTTCTGATTAGAAATTTGACTGATGGGTGTGCTGAAGTGTAGACAAAATTTTTGAGGGAGAAGAATGGATAAGTTAAACATTTCAGGAGAAAGGCAGGTTGTTTCATTTCACTTGGAAGCAATTTGAGAACAGCAAGTAACTACTGAGTGGATCACATTGTAAGAGGTGACTTAAAAAGAAATAGTTGCAGAACATTTGGGTATGGAAAGACATGTCCTTGAAGTTTTATGATAAGCCTTTTAGCACAGATATCAGAATGAGGGGTGCTTTGCTTACAGGTAAAAGTGGTCTGGCTGCCCTCTGAAACTGCTGTCCTTGTTTACTGTTGCTCAGTAGGCACTATGCCTGAGGTTGGGAAAGCCATGGACGAGATCATAGATAAGCATATGTGCAAGATGAAGCATATCCTTACTCAAAAGGATGTGATCCTGGAAGCTTTTCATGGAGAAATTGGAAGCAGGGATTATTCTGAACTGAGTTAGGAGGAGTATCAAATGTTAGGTGTGGCCTATGGACATTCACTCCAGTTCTGGCACTCCTCCCATTATCCTGCTTACTCATCCACTCGGAGTCCTCCTTCCACCATTAGCTGCATGCTGCTATCAGAGTTAGTTTGCTAACTATAAAACAGTAAAAAGAAGGTGCATAAGGTTCATTCTAGCAATAGACATGCAGACAGTATTGTTCTTTCTTCATTGACATAAGCAATATATTGGGGACTCAAATACACGCAGAGATTATGTAATGTTTACAGTATATTGGCTAACTGGGGAGTAAAAAGAAAACAAAATATCCTAAAAGTTTAGGCATGACCAGCTGAAGAGTAGGACTTATCAACAATGAGACAAGTCCCATTCTCCTCTTCTGAAAGGGAACATAACACAGTGAACATGATTTCTGGGTGATCAAATTTCAAGTAATGGATTTAAACCCAAAAACTGGTGAATGGGACCTTAAAGCTTAACTGTTTTATCTTTAAATTTTGGTATTTACTTGACTCTATGCTGGACTTTTCTCAACAAAAATGTTGATGTTACCAACTTTAGTAAAAGCATCTTGAAAAAGAAAGAATCTACCATTTTGCTTAAAGGAGAACTCATCTCTTGGGACTTCATTGTGACAGGATCTACATCTGAGCACCATGACCCGTCTCCCAGAGACAGGCTGGTTCCCAAGGCTCCCATGACTGCATCTTCCCTAGAGGTATCCTGTAGCACAGAGGGCAATGCTGGCTTGCAGCAAATACAATTATTTGGTCCCAGTATGTCAAGAAAACATGCTGTTCCTCATTCTGAATACAGATATAAAACCCTGATTCCTTTTCCTGTTCCCTCTCTGGTTGATGCTTCTCTGTCTCAAATGTCTCATAGTGGAGAGGCTTAGTTTTTGGGTTTGGTTTGTAGATGGTGTTTTGGGTTTTTAAATTCCATTTTCACTTTTTAAAAAGTTCCTCACAACTAATGCTGGGAAAAGTCTTGCTAAAATATGAGACCTATCAAATGGGATTGAGTGGAAACCTGATCCTCTGAGTTCAGTGTTGTCTTTCTCATAAAAACCAGAAGAGTAAAACTGTTTGTCTGTGTGTTTCCCCTACCCCTCCAAGAACTAAAGAGGTAAAGAATAAACAATCTGAAAACAAGTGAACTAAAAAATGTCTTAAATAAGATTAATTCCTTTTTTGTTAGAATACTCATATGAACTTAAACTTTTCAATAAAAGATCACTTTGAAATTGTCAAAAGGACATACTTGTCTAAACCTGTTCGGTAAAAATATTTATTTTAAAACAAATTATTGTGTAATAGTTTGGGGGTTTTTGACAGTTTATTGCATTAACTGAATAACTATCCCCCATCCTCAAAATGCTCATGCAGCTGATGAGGCCCCAGATTTACCCTGGTATGTGAGTAACTAAGGCAAAGATGCAGAGGAATTGTCTGAGGAAACTGAAGGGTCATGAAAGGGATTGATGCTCTCATGTGAAGTCTAGATGGAGTCATACCTAACAGCTCATAAACAGTTAGGTTTTCAATTAATTTAATTGAAATACAGAATAATGGAGCAAGGCCAATTTGAGTAGATTTTCTGATGGGTTCTGGAAATGGGAATGTACTAGTTCATTAAACATAGCTATGTTGCAAGAAAATTAAGTGGATTTGAGTTCTTTATTAGTGGAATTAAAGAAAAATGTCTTTCTTGTGTGTTGCTTGAGGTGAAAGGGAAACAAAAATATTATCTGAGCAAGGAAAACACATAAGAGAGCATTAAACTCTGTGGAGACAAGGTACTGTGATGAATTTCTATCCTCCAGAGCCTTGTGCATATACTTTATAGTTAGTGATAAAATAAATGGGATGCTTAGCATTTATGGAAAGGTAATCTGGGGAACCAGTGGAATAGATGAGCTATTTCTTTTATCAACTTTTCACTAATTGGTGTGAAAAATCAGAGAGTGGATTTGGTTCCTAGTCATAGATGTGTAAATCTTCAGAAGTACCTCAATGATTGATGAAATTGATGTAACATAAAGTGACATTTTTTATTTCAGACAAGTGAAACTCAAAAACTGTATGCTCTTAGTGTACTTATTATAGCACCTGTTATAATTTATTTTACCTAGAGGACAACTTAAAATGCCACATGTGGCTCTAACCACTCTAAACTCCTGCCTGGGATGAACAAAATTTAAACATGAACCAAACTGAGGTATTCTAAGTGGACTGTTGACATATTAATGAATAATAGACAAAATGAACCTCTGTGTGGGCTATTATTACCCAAATGCATGGAAACTTTGAAGCAGAATTTCTAGAAGAAACTAGAAGGTGGGATTTGCATCTCTCATCTAAGCATTCCTGGGCATTGCATAAAGCCTTTCCACCCCTAGACACTGGCAGGACACATCCATCTGCAGAAAGTCCAAGGGGATCCATGCTGTGAGGACACCCACAGTGCTGCATGGTCCTGGTACACTACAGTCCTCCTAAACCTTCTGCCACTGTAACGTGGAGGCAAAGTTTATTTTAACATGGGCTGTGCTGCTCTGGGGAAGTTGTTGTCAGTGAAGTTGCTGACAGTTTGTGATATGGGAAGTGATGAGTTTCGAGTTTGTTCTTTCACAGACAATCAAATCATTTCAGTGCATCAGCATGAAGAATTTCATATATAGATATAATGAGGATATCACAGAACTGGGAACTTCTAATCCCACTCTCACACTTTTCTAGAGGTGTTGCTGTTAGCTCCCACTTACAGAAAAATAACCAACACTTCATATGTATTTCACATGAAAAGAGCTACAGACATGAAGCAGAAGCTGACTGGGATAGCAAACTAATTTTTAGTAGTTTCTCAGCAGGACAAACTGCAAAATCTACTGATAAATAGAGATATAATGCCAATAGAAAGCTGCTGTGAAGATGTTCTGAGTTTTGTCTAGTAAACCATAGCTGGGATTTCTTCTAGTAAACTAGGAAAAACTAGATGTAAGGGAAAAATTTGTTTAACCTTTCACAAGAAATGTCAAAATACTTTCTTAAAACACTGTCTTGAAAAATAGAGAGTATGGCCATATTTTTCTAATACTTTCCTTCTTTGAATCTGAGATTTAAAAATGGATTAAAGTGATCAGTTTGGAAAGCGGCTAAAGCTTATATTGAGCAAATGTTTACATTTTTTAAAAACATAATTTGTATCTGCAAGACATGTATCTCTTCTAGGCTAGTCTCTTCTGAAGAAAATATGACTGCCCTTTACATTGCTGATAAACATGAGTCAAGCTTCTTTTGAATCCATGAACTAAAACACTTACTTGCAGCCTCCAACTTAAACATAAGCAGCCATAACCACTTAAGTCAAGGGGGTTTATCTGGGTATTGTTCATATTTCTTTCTGTGGGACAAGCAGAAGAAATAGGATGTGCCTCAAAGTAGCATAAAATGAGCAATCAAAGCCAAGGGACACAGCCTGAATAAATATTGAGACTGTGATCCTGAAATGAATGCAAGCCTATACAACATAGCCTTAGGATTAATGTCAGCTGGAAAATGGTCCGGAAAGAAGGCAAAAGTGCTAGTTTCCTTCTTTCAAATACCTGATTCATGCTTTCCAATATAATAGCTAGGGGTCAAAGAAGGGTCTGTTTGCTTGTTCAAGGAGAGGACTTTTTATTTTGAGGGAAGGAAAACTCAAGAGGTGACATAGAGCCTTTAGGCTAACATGGTACTCTACTGAAAATACTGTAACAATGGGAGATTTTATTACTGAATTTGGACCATTCAGAATTAGGAACTTGATATTTAGCTTATATATATTCTGTGGTTCTGTGGTTCTTTCAACAGAACTGGGAAAACTCATTCATCTTCAGAAGGTGATGGGAAGGTAATTAATTCCCCAACTCTGAAATTATCCTTCCAGCTTGTGCCTTGCTGTGGCTATTTGCCCTAAACACAACAAAGTAATTAATACATTATATTATTGCACATGATTGTGGGACCCATATCTTAAAGGTATGGGTGATTCAAAATTAAGAAGCCTGGAGCTGATGTAAATATAATTTAATTTTTGAAAAATAATGCATGACATGAACATTCAAGTTCTGACCTTGAATAAAAGGTTATCTCTCAAGGCAAGGCTTTTTAAATCCAAACAACTTTTACTGACACTGGCATTTTAATAAGATGGAATCTTGTGGAAACCAATAAACATATGACAACAATGACCCTGCCATCAATATATCAGATACGACACCTACTGATGTATGTGGGGGACACTGGTAAAAGGACAATATGGCAGTCTGAAAATCTATGTGCCTTTCAATCCATTTGTATTATTCTGTTTGGCTGTTTCAAGTGATGACAAACTGAGCCTTTTCACAGCTGAATAAGTATTCTATGGGACTATTCCTTTTTAACAAATTATAACTCAAATTTTGTGCTTGGCTGAAAATGAGTAATTAATCCTGGTGGTCATTTGTCACAGGCTCTGTAACTCTGGAGAAACAAATCTTCATATTCAGAGATGCCTGGAATTTGCTCATACATGTTAGCTGTTTCCACTTACATTTTTTGACAATGTTGCTGACCTTTCTTTCTTTCTCTCTCTCTTTTTTTTTCTTTTTTGTTAAGTAGTAAAGAGCAGTGGGAATCCAATGGCTATGAGGTGAGGCAGGTCATAAACTCTGTGCTTTCAGAAGGCACTGTAAGAGAAAAAAAAATCTCAAACCCAACTCTTTTTTCTCTCTCTGTGGTGCTACAAAGTGTTTGAAAATGTGTTGAGAAAGAGCCGTGGAAGTGGGCACTTGCAGTTAAAAGAAGTGTTTGATTTACTATAAATAATTGTTCCAACATTTAGCTTTTTTTGAAGATCTCAATCAAATGCTATTCTCAATTGGGTAAATATTTTCAGGAGCTTGTTATTTTCAGCCAGAAAGGAATTGAAAACAGGGCTGAAAAAGAGGTGTGCATCTTATATGAAGTCTTGACAATAACTTTCTTTTGCCATCCTGCTCAAATGCTTTTCAAAAGCACATTGGGAAAAGATGCAGTGTAGAGAATAGAGACTTACCTGGTATTCAGATGAAGGGAAGAGGAAACAACTGTATTTGATTCAGATCTCTCACAATTTAGTTGCAATCACTGCTGCACTGTGTCATATATAAATTTACCTTGGTGCAAATGAGAGAAAGCTTATACCCCAAACTTGGATGTTTTGGAAACTGGCAGCAGACTGCTGCAAAAACCAGATGCTGAAACAGTGGGAGCTTAGAGCCTTTTCTTTTTGAGCTGACCTCTTTGTCATAAGGCAAGAATGCTCAAAGGCTGGTCTTCACTTGTTCTCTTGCCCTAGGTTCAGTTTTGTTACACCGAATAATATCTGAATTTGTAAGTAATGAACTCTCTAATGTGGGGTCCTTGCCTGCACTTAACATGGACCCTGCTGAAAGTGAGGCCGGACCAGATGGCCCCCCAAGGCCCCTTATGACTTCAGTTACACCATAATCCTCTGGAATTTGGCCATTCCATTGCAGAAGAAAAACATGAGAGTGTGATTTTAATTCTGATGTAATTTGTAGATTGTTTTTTACTGCATGGGTAAAGAAAAAACTTGTGCTTGCCTTCTTTTTTATTTTTTTAAAATTATTACTAATGTGCATTGAGATGCGGAGAGTTTTATCCATTTGTACACTTTTTTGGCAGCTATATTTTAAAACTTTTGAATTTTCATTTAGTTAGAAATGACATTTCTATTGTCAGACAATATGTAACCATACCTAAATTATTATTTTTACTGCTCCAGTACTAAATTTTGCCTAACCCATTTAAGTCATTTTTAGAGACAGATTTGCATTTGAGCTGATTATGTGAATGCCAAGTTTCAGCCTACAATGACTGAAAACAGCTGAATAGTGAAATAGTGAGTGACATTGTTCATAAAGGAAACAGCTCCTGACCCTCAATGACAGCTCTGTGAATGTGATGGGACAATCATTTGAGGATTGTTCACAGCTATTACTACGTAGGTTCTTAATTTGTTGCTATCCTCCATCATCAGAACATGTTCTGTAACTCACATTTTTAGAGTGCTGAATTTTATTTCTGTCTGTTTCCTCTGAGTGATATCTTGTGAAGGGCCACAATATTCATAATATCACTTGCATTTATTTTCACATGGCTACACTCTGCCTTTGGGCGTGGCCTTCAGACAGAGATGCTGCCGTATATTGTGCCATAGCAAGGGTAGCCCCAGGAAATCACGTGCTTCAGACAGTCCAAGGAAGCACATCTTTTCTTGTTTTTCCTTTTATCTGGATAGTAAGTTGCAATTAGCTAATGTAGCAATGAGTTTGGCCAGTCCTTAAATAATTTCCCCTGTGCTGGGTGCATGTGTGTGCATATACAGAGTGAGGGTGAGTGGGACAAGCACCAGTACCTTACAGTAAATTCATTACTGGGGTTCTGGAGGTGTGTGTCACCCCTCACCCTTTTTTATTTTTCCCTCTTCATTTCTTACTCTCTCTCCTGCTCTACATATTCTCATTCACTACTGTGGAAGTCTGAGGTCTGGAGGCAGCAGGCTCAAGTTCACACCCACAGTCACCATGTTCCCCTCTGAGTGTCTCACACCCTGGCTCTAATTTACAGGGAACAATGCATAATTTAGTCTCAGGAAGTCTGATGAAAACTCTAGTCCTGGTATATTAGTCCAAAGGGCAAAGTGTGAATGTCATCAATGTGTTTAATGGATTACATAGTCTATAACTGATTACATAGTCTATAATTTTTTCCCGAAGAACATCAACAAGATAATTTTTGTAACTGAAGCATTTTTAGCCTCTACTTGAGAAAACCAACCAACTGAACAGCAAAACCCAGAAAAAGAAAATAGAAATAGAAAGAAGTATCTATTATTTCTCTAAACTGGATCCAGAATTTTAAACCTAGATAGTCCATTACCCATTCATATGTACAACAGAACAGATTCAAAACATGTAATTTTTAAAGACTTCACATAAAAAAATACACCTATTCATCCTTAACTCTGGGTGTGTATCATTTAGCCATGTTTGTCAGTGGAAGGAAGTAGGGAGCTGTGGCAAAGGAAGAGTCTCTGCTTCTTCTACAGTGTGGAGTGTAGATCTGGTATCCAATGTATTAAATAAAAAGGGGGCGGGGGGAGAAACTTTGTAGAAAATAACTGCTTCACCCAGGAGTTTTGCCCATCCTTTTAGGTCCCCTTGGTTTTGGGACTGTCAACAAAACATGGATTTATTTTTGATGGCCAGCCACCCAAAAAATGAACCCCAACCAAATTAAACCAGGAATCAACCCAAAATATATCTTTGTATGTGGGGTCTTTATTAGTGGCTGCCATTTTTTTTTTTTTTTTTTTTTTTTTTTTTTTTTTTTTTTTTAGTGTCTATATTCAGAGTTTTTAACACCATTCTTTGCTTTACTGAGGTCATAGCAAGTTTCCTCTGAAGAAATCTGTCACTTATTGGCATCTGTAGGTGAATGGGTTGAAACAGTCTTAAGAGTACTTGAACAATTGGTTCTGCTGTAATTTTTACAAAGCCTTTGGTTTAGACTTGTTAGACATTTTGTGCCTCAGATTTTATATACTGTTTGAAGTGTCTCTTTATACATTATTCATGTTCCCATCAGCACAATATTGAATTTTGGCATCCTTCCAAGGAGTGGTAACATTCCGTTCCAAAATGAGACTGAAAAGGAAAGGAGGGGAGAAAAAGATCATATTTCTCATTTTTCACTGAAATTTATCTGACCACTGACCTACTTTATTTTCTTGAATATCATGAGAGATAAAAGTGGATTGATGAAAAAATTTCTACACATATCTGAGTGAAAGTGAAACTAAATGGAGGCAATACAATCTTAAAGAGACTGGGACAAATTTACCATTGGGAATATGACATCTAGGGGTAGTATAGAATTTATTGTTGTGTTCTTATAGCAGAAACCAAACAAGTAAATTTGTATTAGTAAAAAGGTGCTATGACCTTTCAAACACTGGGGCTTGGGCAAGGATCAGATGGAGTTTGAGAAGCTGACGTTCTAGTACTGGCATGACCCCTGTAAGTACAGCTTTATTACACTCCTTCAGGAGCTTCTGCCTAAAGCCATGGATGCAGTAAATTCTGGTGCTGATAGCAAGCTGTCTTATCTTCAAGGATAAACCATGAAGGAATGTTGATAGCACTCCTTTCCTCCATGAGGACAGCATTCACATGGCTCAAACTTTACCAGTAGAGAACACCTCCTCCTGCAGCTTTGTCAGACAGGATGCCACAGAGCATGGCATTCCTCTAGCTTGTGCTAGCTCTGAAACAAATGCCTCTCCACTGATTTGATAATATTTGTCCAAAAGTCAGTAGAAGGTAACAGGTCTTGTAAAAGTAGATGCAAATTAACTTCATGCTCTTGTCCTGGTCTGTTTGAATTGCCTGCTATGGAGAAGAGACCTGTGACTTTTCATGATAGTTAGCAAAACAATAACATGAAATAATTGCTCGGACTTCATTTGAGTGAGAAGCCAACCAAGGGTGTGCTCAAACCAAGAACTACATGGGCAAACCCAAAAATTAAGAGCCATGCTGATGACCTCTGTGCCAGCATCTAAGATGGATGATCTGAGAGATGGCTCCTCAATAAGTCATCCAACTAACCCAGCACTGCTTTCCAATGCATAACTCTCCTGTTTGGCCCCTAGAAGCAAGCATTTTTAGACAAAAATCATGATCTGGTTTAATCAAAACTGGCAACTGTTACATTTATGTTGATAAACTAGAATAACTCTACCTTTTTTAGTGACAATTACCACTGAAATGGGTCGCAGAAAGAACCAACACAATTATAATTTTTTTTTATCAGTAATGCTGAGTTGGGATCAAAAGATAACCATTATTCCCAGAGTAGGAAATTCTTGGCAATTACATTTTTAGGCACCTTCTGCTATATCAAAGACATTGTAGACACTGTAGAACACACAGGATAAAAATCTATGTTTCACCCCCGTTAGGGATTATTTTCTCCATTGCACTGGCCAAGAGGAGAGCAGATACCTTAAATTTGAGTTCTTTACTGTGACCAAGCATGCATGGAGGAGCAACACCTTAGCCACTTAGATAGATGAATAGCTCTGAATGTTCCATATGATCATTCTCTCATTTGCTGCTAAGCTAATGAGCAAGCACCATCTGAAAGCTTCACTCTATGTGATATCCTTGACTTTAATGCTGTTGCCACCATTTTCAGGACATTTTTCTTTTTAACCTTCAAAATTTGTCTTTTCTTCAGGCTCTCAGGGTTGAGAGATGAACAGCCTTCAACTTATTTTTTCCTCATGATAAGTATTGAATATTTATGTGCTGAATTGTGATGAGCTGTCCTTTCTATACTGTGTATTACTGGGTATTTTAATTCATGAGATGGAATTCAGAGCAGAGAGGTGCTTCTGAATGTTTTTATAGCTCTAAATAAATAAATGAGGCAGACAAGTTTTTGTCTTCTCATCTGCCTCTTCAGCAAGTGCATTTCTTTACTCTTCATTTTGTTGTTCTGCAGGACCAAGCTACCTCAGTGATAGGCACCATGTGAATCAAAAGAAACAGCATCACCATCTTATTGGCATTTTCTCTTTTGAGAGAAGAATAGAATTGAGAAACTACTCACCTTTTTCATTTGTCTTCTTCATGAGTCTGGAACACAAAGAGTTTCACCAGAGTTGTGTAGACAATATTTCTAAGCTGTCCTCAGAATAATGACTAAGAAGTTCTCCCTCTGGCTTCTGCACATCCTATATTCTTCCCATCATGTGAGTATGAGAAAGCATCTTAAAAATATGTCACAACAAGAATTTTACCTTTTGGTTTTTATCTTCCCCCACTCCCAAGCTGTTGTGTTTTTCACTAACCTCACGTATTTGCTTTTTTGCGAAAAAACCAAGAAAAATTGAAGAAATGTTCAGAAAGTACGAAAAGTTTAAACTTTTCAGGATAAATACAACATGCAATAAAGGCTTTAAATATCAGCATCAAGAACCTTTCAGCTTCCTTCTGCAAAAACACATAAACCTGGAACAGGATTAAAGTCATGTACTCTTGATAATGCCCTTGAGTTGAACAAGTGAGTTGGTCAAACAGTGGCCAAAAATTCTTACTAAATAAGTAAAAATGTCAGTGTAACATTTATTACATGTTTAAAAGCTGGGATGAAAAATTTATGATTCCTCTGGCTTTCTTTTATGATTGTGTGCTGTAAACTCCCTTTTCCTTTTTCCATCCTTCTCTTTCATATTTCCCTTTTGTCTCTAAAAAGGACAGGAGAAGAACATGAAAAGTGATAATTTAGTTTTTAATGCCTTAAAAAATTGTCATTCTTTTCTTTATTAAAAAATCAGTCTTGACAGGGTTAATTCTTAAGATACTTGAGAACAGAAGTAAAAGTAGCTGTGACTAAGGCCCTCTGAGCTCCTTGTGCAGTCTTGAGGATGCCATATTGTTTGCCTGATGCCTACTTTCTAAGGGATACCTAGACTACTGAGAACCACAGAGGCTGTGTGAAAGGCAGCATGTTCTTGGTTGAAAAGGTCCTCTGAGCTCCTGAGATGGAAAGGTCTACAGCAGCAGGGAATATTCCTTAAGGTTATGTGCAATTAAATGTAGGAGAAAACCCTTCTAGCAGACTAGAAAATAAGAAATTAATGTGCAATCCCTGAGTTGTTTAACCATGGCTTTGCTTCTTGCTTTTTCAACAAATACAGAACAATGAAAAGGTGATTCTGTCACAGTGAACTCTGAGCTTTTATGCCAAATGTTCTTTATGCATGTGTTTTTGTAGGTAGAAAGTCAAGGAATATTGTGCTTTGGGGGAGAACAGACTCTTCATGCTTCACACTGGCAGAAACCCTACAAGTAGTAATTACATATTTCTATGTCATGGGTCGCAGGCCTCCCCTTAACAAGGCATGGTGTGGAGAAAAGCAGATCCTGGGAATTGCCATATGCCAGCTGCTCATGAGAAATTACTGTTCTACTGCAAACATTAAAATCCACCAATGCATGTCTAGTTGTCCATCTAGTTTAATTCCTCTGAAAAAAAGTTGGGGCTTTTTCGCAGTACTTTCTACACCTTAGTTATTTACAGAAAGAGATCTAATGATCTAATTTTAAAGCTTATCTGCCAGTGCATTGGCCAACAGGCAATATTTCTTGCTTGTTTTTTAATTTTTTATTTTTTTAATGAGCATGTGGAATGGGATGCAGCATGACCAATAAATCGTTTCACCCAAGTAGAGGTGGATCACTGGCTAGGGTTGCCATAGCTGGGACCTTACTGGACAGGTCACTATTTCATCAAGAACAGTATCTAGAAGAGAATTGAGTATTACAGTAATTACAGATTTCAGTCTGTTAGGAACTCAGAGGTAGAACTTATAGCCAGAGTAATTTGCTATGGGAAGTAAAAACCAGTACTATTTAAGTATTTAAAGACATCTTGTGGACAACAGCATAAAATAATATCAGAGAGAAAAATACTTTTGGAGGTCTTAGGGAAACAAATGTGTAAGTGGGACTGGGAAGGCAGAGTAAGGTAATATGAAGTCCCAGCTATATGAGTGTTTCTGTCTTTAACAATCCTTAGTTTTATTTAAGAGACCTAGAAAGACAGTGAGCTCCTGGGTTTCTAGTTAAACATTAAAAACCCACATTTCTTCAAGAAGAAATTAAGGAGCCAAAGGTGTAGTATATGAAAGATTAGCCTGCCCTGGTTTGGTGCCAGTCTATAGTTTTGTTGAGTTTAAAGAATTGGAGTTAGACATATTTTGGTACCTTTATAGGTCACAAGCTGCTTGGGAGAAAGATTTTTAATGAGTTAAACACTGCCTGGAGCTGAGACACTGAAATTTTAGGGTTTTAAATGGCTTTATCACAGAGAAATCTAAAATACTGCACAAATAAAGAGAAACAGAAAGGTCATTTTCTCTGCCTCATGCCCTGGGAAGAGTCTCTATATGTCTCTTTCTTACAGTTCCTCTCCTTTTCCACCATTTGTTTTCTCAGAGGATGTCCAGTGTTTTCCACTTACTTTCTAACGTTTGATAGTCAGTCTAAATGAAATAAGAAAGCAATGTTTTTTGTAACAGCATCATTTGGTAGAAGTTGGAAGCAAAACAGAAATGTGGAAAATACAGCTCCTTCAAGACCAAAATGTGTGAAGAAAGTCTGTTAAAAATTAACATAGAAGTGTTTGAGCAGGAGGGAAAGAAGGATGTTCCTGATTTAGGGATCAATTCTGAACAGCATGTGGCCATCTTGAAGAGGTGGAGGTTCAACAGATTTTAGAGAAGGGGAATTAAAGGAATATTTTTACTTAATTTATGTTCCTGCTAAGAACCAATTGAAGTGAAGGGGAACATCTATATTTTAGCTAGAGAAATGAAGGATGCAGAAGGAATGACTGAGTCAGTCCACTGTTTGCCCAAACTGGTGTGGTGAAAATGTGAGCTCTGAATGATAATTTGTAGATATCAGTGACACAGTAACATAAAACAAAAAAGCCTGCAAAATATTAAGAACAAATATATAATTCTGTGGTACTACTAAGCATCCTTTAATTAAGAATCCTTTAATCCGGGCTAGCCAGGAGCCCACACACTCTACCACAAGGAGGAGGAATGAGGTGCCCAGGGTCCAGGAGATTTTGCCAGTGCATAGCAGAGTACTCACCAATAGATGAAATCTGGAGAAATGTCCTTAGGGAAGCCTAACTCCAGAGATGTCATCCTGTGCCCTTTCTATTGCAGGAGTGAAGGGAGATCTCAGTGCAGGCAGGAGCTGTCCTCAGGCCATACTGTGGCACTCACAGGCTGCTGTTCATTCATGGACACAGAGGCAGGGCATCCCCACAGTGTTTGTGTTCCCTGTCTTTCAACAAATATAGCACATATTTGGGCAGAGGAAGATGAGGATAAATGTCTGGGAGCACCAATTTTGAGCTGTTGACACTTGGGGTGGGTACAGCTGCATGGGATGTGGGCTCCTTGCCTCAGATTCTCTGCTTTTTCTGAGCTCAGTAAAGACAAGGGAGGGGAGGCAGGGCCAGAGAGTGAATCAGATCCCTGAAATTAGCTGCTGTGAAACCTTTTCTCATTTAATACCAATCTCAAAGGCCAGACTGCAGTTGCAAGAAAGGCAATAATAGTCAGCATTAAACTCTTGTGTAGTCTGTCTGGGCTTCAAATCTCCAAGTAAATGCTCCACACTGCTAACACCCGGCCTCCTATCTCCACAGAGCAGTAGGTGCACAAAGCTCCTGGTACCAAGTGTGTGCAGCACTGGATACTTAGTCATGAGGGGGAACAAGGCTGGCAGTAGAGGCTGGTGCCTGCAGAGAGAAAACATTTACCAGCTGATGCTTCAAACAGCAGCTGCAGCATCCTCAGATTCACCAGCTCCACTGCTTTTATTTATCCCAGTCAAAGACCTTGCCTGAATCGATTCCACATGCAGCAGGAAGGCCACGTGCATCCATGGAGGAGCCTACTCTAAGCAGGAAAACATCTGGCCATGGGTATGAAAAAGTCTCCACCCCACTGGGACCAACCCGGATACAGGTGAGAGCTCTGTGGGTTTTGGGAAGGGAACAGAGCCTTTCCAGTGTCAGTGATGTCCATAAACCATTTGTGGAGGAAGGAAAACAGTGAGAAATGCTGCTTTTGAGAATGGGAGAGGCTGAAGCACAGATCAGTACTAATGCACTGGAAATTAAGGAAAATCAAGGCCTGCTACCTTGTCATTTGAGAGGTGAGGGACCCAGGCTTGCACTGAGAGAGGGATCTGTACTGGAACCAGGCAGACTGAGCTGGGATCCCATTATTGGGTTGCTGCAATTTTGGCTTTACTGTGTGTATCTGGAAGGACACTATTGGTTGGCACTGGCTTTTGTATGTATAGAACTTGGGAATATCTTTCCAAAACATACTGCAACAAAATATGCTGTGTTTGCTACAAGATAATTGTGGGTTTAAGTATATATGTATCTGTTTTCCTGTATTTATATGTTGTAGAGTATATATAGATGGGGGAAAGAAGAAATACCTGACATATGGGTAAAATATGGGTCTGTGGTCAAGCATTTTTTCTGAATAGTGAAGAGATTCAGAATAGAAAAGGGCAATATTTTTTAGTGACTGAGATGGACTTTTATAATTTTAAAAGGACCTTTATACTGTATTATTTGTCTATTACTTTCCAGAAGGTTATACATGATATATGGCTGAATGCCACAGTTTCTTTAAGGAAGTATTTCCTTGTTGTCAATAGACAGGCAGTATAACTGAGGACTGCATCCTACTTTCTCCAGATTTCCTAGCTGGCAGTCTCTGCTCACCTCCCATAGGCCCTCTGCTCTGCTGCTCTGGCAGTGTTTAATGTTCAGCTGGAGAGACAAAAGAGGATTGTCCTTTCAGAATGTACATACATCAGCCCTCACTGAAAGAGAAATACAGCAGGAAACACAGATTCCAAATTGCTATTTAAAGTGTCGGGCTTCTTCTGAAATGCAGGCAAAACAGAAATAAAACACAAGCTAAAAGCAGTGATTTTTGTTCAAGCAGAGAAAGGACTCCCTTCTGGCTCCTTTTTTAAGGCATTAACTATATGCAAAAAGCAGTTGAAATGGGGTGAGAATAAAATGGTATTTCTGATGTAAACAGCTAAGCTTTGGTAGCAGTGACTACTCCTTTAGATACTGGTTTCTGCTGTACTGGAATTTGGGAGGTAAAAACAGTTTCTTATTCTTGGTGGTAAATCTGCTGGGCTAAATCTGAAGCTAAAAACTCCGAAATCTCCAGGCAAAGCTTGCCAAATCTAAAGAATCCTACTAAACGTATGTCATCTGGAGGCTGATACATGAGCTACTGCTCATATACTGCACAGAATTATGCCAGCCCCTTATGCAAGGCCCTCCACACAGGACATTGGGATTTTGTGGCTGAGAAGTGGGTCTGGATCTGCTCCACTCTTTGGTGTGGGGAGAATGATTATTGCACACTAGATGGGCAATACTGTGTATTGCATATGACGTGCTTGCTCACTGTTTTTTTTTCTCCTACCTAGCCTGTCAATAATCAGAAACCAGAACTTGCATGGCACAGTTTCTGGGCTAATATCACATGATGCATTAGATAGATCTAAAAACGAATCACCTGCTGTGCTGCTCCCCAGACATTATTTTGTTACACTCCTTGAGTGATAGCAGATGTAGATGATACCCCAAACTACCAACATATCTTGGGTTCGGTGCCAATATTTAATACCTTAAAAATGAGAAGATATAGCTCCTATCTATGCTTAGAAAAGCCTTTCTGAGGATGCAACATGATGTCCAATTCAAGCAGACACATATCCAGGGCTGCCATCTGCCACACTGAGCCTATGCCTTTCTGGTTCTGATCCAATGTTGATTAAATCTAGCATTCAGAAAGCAGAGGCAGAGTCCAAAACAATCAAGAGAACATGAAGATCACAGAGGGAAGTTGATGCCTCATTCATATATCAATAGAGATCTATCCACTAGCAAAGGGCTTAAAAGAAAAAGCAGAAGCAGGAGACCAGAAAAAAATATAGTGACTGCATGATAAAAGAAATGCTGCTGTGTTGGTATTCCTGAAGCACTTCAGCCACCCCTTTTGCTTAGAGTAGGCAACAATGACCTTATCTCACAGAACTGGTATGAGTAGTGGTTGGCTTTTTAATGGTGCTTTATTTAACTTACTAATGAGCCAATATACAAACATACACTTGTATGTGCAGAAAATATGGACTTTAAAATTAAACTGTTTTCAGAGAAGGGCAAAAAATAGAGATGCAACTGCTCATGCTGAGGTGCTAAGCATCTGATCAGCTCAGGAATCTCAGTGCCCTGGATGGAGTTGGATGCAGTTTCTGGCATGTGAGCATCACTAGCACCACTTTCTTCTCCCCCACAACACAGAATAATCAACAATATACCACTTATTTCAAGCTGGAAAGGCAGCCATAGGTGGCTCTCTGTGAGGGCTAAGGGCAGAATGTAAGAACAAAAGAAATGTTATATTGTTCAGACCATGAACAGGATACTTCCTCTTATAGCTGCAACTGCCCAGGTCAGTGTAGGTCATTTTCTGAGGTTTTCTAGTTTGTCATGGTGTTGTATAGGGTTTTTCTGGCATTTGCCTATTTATGCAGTACTTTCCTGGCTTCTTTTTACACCCATATATCTTTTTTCATAGCCCCAATAGGAATGAGTTCCACATGTACTATCCATCTGCATGAAGAACTAGCTCCTTTTGCTGGTTTTGAACCCAGCTCTTACTTTTTTTTGGCCTTAGTTCTGGTGTTGGAAGTGACAGCAAGTGACAGTAACTGGTCTCTGCCCACCTTCTTTATGTTGCTATGGATTTCTTGAACCTTTACTATAAACCCCTAAGATGCCTCTTTTCCATAATGAACAGTTCCAGACTCTTCCTCTTACTGAAGCTTTTCCTGCTTTTATTTATCCCTGTGGGTCTTCTATGAACCATATATGTCCTTTTGCAGATGAGGACAGCAGAACTGAACCCCATATTCAAGTCATGGGCAAAGTATGGATTTATACTGCAGTATGATGATTTTTGCTTTATTCTCTATTCTTTTCCTGATAATTCCAAACATCTATTGTTTTGCTCTTTCAACTGCTATAGAACAGTAACAGGATGCTTTTTGTGGACCTATATATCATAACATGAAGGTCTTGTTCCCAAGTGGTAATAGTCAGTGCAGAGCTCATAATTTTTGTTTGAAGGGAAGATTGGTTTTCCTCATGTCCATCACTTTATATTTATCTACACTGAATTTCATTTTTCAATTTATTGTCCAGCTGCTTGGCCCCTTAAAGTAAGAAAAAGTCATCATGGTTGTTCTTGTTCTTAGTGCCTTGAATATTTGTGTACTATATGCATATTTTATCTCCTCGCTCATCCTCTTCTCAAGGTGATAAAATTTGAGTATCTTAAACAGTACAAGTTTCAGCACCATTCCATGCAGAATTTGACTCGTGATTGCACTGAGAAATGACCATTAATCCTATTTTCTCTTCTGATTTTTGTATGCAGTTTTATTTTCTGCGTGTGCTTATTTTCTTTCTCTTTGATAAAAGAGTTTTAAGAAGCCTCTTGGAAATCCAGTAGCATCAAGCAGATAATTTTCAGCTACCCACTTAACCCTCTTCTTGCACCTTAAAGAAGCCATGCTGACTACTCTCAAATGAAGCACCCTCAGTGGATAACCTGTCTTTGATGAATCCTTTTCCCCACTAACATGGCTAATGCTGTGCTTCTGTAAGTGACAGGCAATTATTTTAGCTAGGCTCCCATTTCTCGTTCTCAACAATAGCTCAAGAATGAGCATGCATCAGCTCTTGGAAGCTGGCCACAGCGATCTCATGGGGAGCTGTCACGTCAAATCTACCAATACATTTGTTATGAAGGTCTGTGAGGCATTGTCCAGCTGATTTACCCCCATGGGCACCCGCAATGTCCATGGTGCTCTGTCTGGGTGCGTGCGTGCACCCTGTTGCAGCAGCCTGTTTGCCCCACAGAATATCAGCTTCCACAGTGGCAAGGCACCCACCGGCATGCATCTTAGCAAATTGGTAACTACTAGCATGGTGCCTCAGTACCTCGTACTGACGAGGACCTCTTCTGTCAGTTCTCAGTTTCTGTAGTAACCACTGAGTGTCCCTTCAGAGCAAGCCATTGGGGCTGCTGGTCAGATTGTTTTCATACCAGCACAGAAAACATCATCAAGTTAGCACACCTCAGGGCCTGCAGGAAACTCTTCTAACTCCTCTAAGGAGCAAGCAGCTTTATGATATTTCTAGGCTTGGCCTCTGTCATTAAACAGGAAAGACCTCTTTCTATTTGGAGGTACACTGGTGTGATATGTGGAGATTAAGGCACAAATCAGCTGTGCCTCTGCCTGTCTCAAGGGGTATAGTCTCTCCCACAACTTCCAAATACCAGATTTAATCTTAAGGTATTGTTTTCACCATTAAGAGACTGAAAACCAAGAAGAACTATTTGCATATAAAATAACCTGCCTTATTGTGGTTGTTGAGTACTAATCAGATTCCATATATTTTCATGTACACGTACCAGAGTGAGGATGCAGGCACAGGCCTGCTCCAGAGAGCTCACACATGGGCTGCCTCTTCCTCAGAAGATTTTCTCTAAATCTTTCTTGATGAAACCAGCTGATATTTCTCTCTGTGCCACAGGCTGGGCACGCCCATAGGGGTAGAAGGTGTACAGGCAAAATTAAAGCACCTATAAACAAAGGGTGCTCATTGAGAACCAATAGATGCATGGAGGAGCACAGATCAAAAGTGAGTAGTAGACTTGCTGAAGAAGGAGAGAGTCCTAGCTGTTGGTAACCTTGGGGATGGTTACATAAGACTCTGTGGGGAAAAGAGTCAAGCTGCTGGACAGTGCCTCTTGACAAATCCTGATCCGTAGCTTCCTTTGAAATGCTGGTGAAATGCTTCCAAATGTCTGCTTACCACTTCTCAGAATTGCTGCTATGACTGTGGATAGTAGCAAGCATTGTTTTTCCCAAAACTTACCTGAAGCGAAAGGAAGCCCTGGCTAAATCATTGTCATTGGCTACTGTTCTTTGCCATGGAAGCTTGTGTTGGTGTGGCCCCTCCTGACAGCTGACAGAAATCCTTCTGTGTGATTAAACAGGCAGGTCATTTTGAAAAATCGTGAGAAGAGCAAGCAGGGCTCTGAGGCAAAAAACCCCTAAGCAAACAAACAAAATATACACAGGTGCTGGTGTTCAAACACTTCTGCTAAACCTAAATAACATCTACCATGTGAACATAGGAGGCTTCCTTTGGGACAGCCTCTTTGGTCTGTTGTTAAGAGGGGCACAGGGGATGCTTGAACTGTTGAGAACTGCATGAGGTATGTGTTTCTGCATGGGGGGATGTAGGGATGTGATATGAAACTCCCTCAAAAGGGCATCTCTTAGGCAAGAATCATTTAGACTGGGTGTGGATTTAGATAGTGATCTCCATTGTGTTGTTGCACCTGGATTTCTTGCTTGTAGCTGTTTCAGTTGGATTGCTCTCAGGACATCTCAG
Source organism: Promerops cafer (assembly GCA_013398275.1). Taxonomy (NCBI): domain Eukaryota; kingdom Metazoa; phylum Chordata; class Aves; order Passeriformes; family Nectariniidae; genus Promerops; species Promerops cafer. Next base: position 437,975 of record VZSE01008031.1, read on the forward strand.
GAGTAGCTTGAAGGAGTAAGCTGTGTGGGGGGACAAAGTAGTGGGATGTGAGGAATCTAACAAAGATACCTGTAAACTAAAAGACCCAAAAGATAGTCTTTGGGTCTGTCTTGTACTGGATACTTTTGGATAAGGAGGTTTTTTTAAAGAAAGAGGTAATTTAAAATATGTTTGTACTTGTAGTCACAAGCCTTTGATGTTCTTGGGGAGCTACCCCTTATCTACTAAATGCTACACTAAAATAATAAAAAACTCAAAGAACATATGCTTCTACATGCCAACAGTTTGTTCAGTGTAATCTGAATACACCTGCTTTGTGCAAATGCTCCTGTCTGAGTCTCAGTCCTCAGTGAAAAATATCCACATGGTTACGTGTTTGAAGGTGTCAGAATTTCCACCTAACTTCCAGGTTGGGCAGTTCATGTGTAGCAAAAACTGTAACAAGTATAAAGGAAAGGGGAATTATGGAACCATGAGGGGATGTGCTTTATTTATTACATATGAAATAAAATAAAAAAAATTCACACTTTTTTTAAGCACACATGAGTCTCACTTTGATTATTTTTAAAGTGCTGAGTTATCCTATCTTTTACAGATATAAGTGAAAGCTCCTCACAGTCCAGATGGAAAAAACATCTGAGTATTGCTCTGTTTTGCTGATAAAAACATTTAAAACATATTTATGAATACTACTTTTACTATCAAACTGAGGATTTTTCTCACAAACATTTGAAATAATTTTCTGGTAGAACACTGCTTTCACAACAATGCTTCAAAGCTTAAAAGTGTTCATGAAAGAACACAAGTGTTTACATTTGTGGGCCTACACTTTTTTTAGCTCATGTTCATCAGAATCTCTTAAAAGTACAAAATTTACTTAGTTGATATACATGACCCAACCTGAAGGGTAGAATTTGACATATTCCTCAGGTTCAGAGGATTGCCAAAATGTATACACAAACACATGCAAATATTTGTAAGCCTGATACTCTTGTGTATAAAACTGTTATTAGTTGTTGTAAATGCTGGATCAGATTGAGCATGTCTTGTTTCACCATTCCATTGGACCCATGTGCTGGACCATAGCTATTCCCAGCCCATATCTATCTTATAGTTTATACAAGACTCTTTCTGAAAGATCTCAGAAAGATTAATTAAGTGATTTGAGCAATAAATACACCTACGTGTCTGTTCTTCCAATACAAATCTTACAACATAATTTCAGAGTTCTCCAAATACACATCTAGTAATAATAAACACAATCTAAGGTCAGAGGCTTTTCAGCAGCTGAGTCAGATTTAAAGCTGAATACATTTCACTGACTATGGGAGCTTGGACACCTAACCTTACTTAGTTAACACCTATGTTTAGATGACTAGAGACTGCAGCTACATGCTAATATTTTCTGATATTTTATCTTCCACACCTGATTGCCAACTCAGACCCTTTTTATTTACTTTTTTCACTTGATTTTCAAATTTGATGCAAAGTCTTCTTAGGTTTGATTTTTCTGAGTGTAATACTGGGTGATTTCAAACATCTTTCCTGTAGCAGTCTAGAGACCAAATCCACATCTATTTGTCTTACATCTATTTTAATTTTTCTTTTTCCATTCCTTCCTTCCTTCCTTCCTTTCGTCTCTCTCTCTCTTTTTCCCTCTCTCATTCTCTCTCTTTTCCTCTTATATCACTTCTATTATACTCTTTTAAAAGCATGGTCTGCTTTTCTTTCTCTTTTTTAGGATCTTGTTTTCTTCATTATCCAATAGGGTTCTTCATATGCCAATAGAGCATTTAATGCTGCTCTTCATACCTGTTTACTGATGGTGGCCAAATGCCTAGATAAAGTGATTTAGTAAATACTTGCTGGACTCCATTATCATGGTATACAATCATGTTCTACTAGTGAGGCTTTCTATGCAAGCAAACTGTGGAGCTCTTTTCAACACTCCCCTCCTCCATACTTTTCATTGCCCAGCCTGTGCCAATTCAAAAACTGCAAGGTGAAAGAAGGCACTCTTTCTCCTGCTGTGATTCTTGAATTAGCTTGAATATTTGTCAACACAACACAACATTCTCAGTTTTTAATATGTGCTAATGATAGTAATATACATCCTGGAGAGATTTCCCTTCTGCTTAGTGCACTTTTGTTTTTTATTCTGGTGTATCATCTCTGTGTTGAACTAAATAGCTTTAATAAATACTAATAACTATTATCTTTGCCATATGTTTAAATCAACAGATAGGATATTTTCCCAATAACCTACTAATAAGTTATATTAAAATAAAGGGATCTTAATGATTTACAATGAAGGACAATTTTTCATTAATTTCTATGTAAAGGCAAACATGTAGCAATACATGTTTATTTATCTACTTCAGTAGATACAGTGTGTTGCAAAAACTATATTAAAATTAATAAACATGCATAAGACACTTTTTAGAAACCAGTCAGGTAATTCAATGCAGCAAGAGCTGGCTTTCATGGTTAAAAGAGCTTCAAACTAAATTTTATATAATGTGAGACTAGTTCATACTGAATTATTAAAATGGACTAGATTATAACCCAAAACCTTCATTAGCTTGAGTTTCTTGAATTATATATGTTTTAGTTAAGCTTGGTCTTACTGCAGGAGATTGTGACTAATAAATACCTTTGCGATTCTCTTCTGCAAAGTCCCAATCCCTGCCTGAGTTCACATAAATAATTGTTGGCAGCTTTATGTATTTAGAATTTAGGCATTTTAAAGGTCTTTATTCTTACAAAGTGGAATATAAATAAAAGCCAGTCAAAATGAAATTTCAACAAATGTAATGAATGTTTTCTGAAGCATCACCCCGGGGCATCACACTGAAGCAAATCCATGTACTTTACTGCATGCCAGTCTCTCATGTCTTGTGTCTCACTCCCGCCTCTCTAATTGCCTCTTTGCTTCTGGAATTCTTGCCTGACACTCACACTGGATTAAGCAAGGATTCTCCAAATACACTCAGGGATTACTGCATCTATGTGTTTGATTCTTGCTTTGAATTTAAAGAAAGACATTCTGGCTTTGTAAAAAGCGGGTTCCCTCTTTTGGTCTGAATTTTATTATCCTATAATATTCCATTATTAACTTCCTGCTTGTTACATGGCTGGTTGGCTGGGGGCATTAGCAACCTGGTGTAGTGAAAGGTGTCCCTGCCCATTGCATGGGCTTGGAACCAGATGATCTTTAAGGACCCTTCCAACCCAAATCATTCTATGATTCTATACAGCACGATGACTGCATTCATTTAGATGCAGAAGAGGAAAATGCCTAGGAATTAAAATTTTAAAATATTTATACATAAAAATGCAGGTGGTACAATAATGTGTTCATAATTCCATTTGAAGAATTTTGGTGTTGATACAGAAATGTCTTGTTTCTTATGAAAAGAGAGGATTTTCTATCTATGAAAAAAACCAGATATTTAGATTAGAGTAAGTCAGCTAAAACATGTTACTCATGGAAACTTCTTTCCCTGGAAATATTGCAAATATTTCTCCAAGTAACTACTTTAGAAATCAGTTCCATTGGAAATTAACAATGTGAGATAATGACTAGTGTAACTAGACATTGGGGGAAAAGGAATTCTCTCACATAAATTATCTGTTTAATAATTTCTATTTCCAGATTGCTTAAGGGCAGAATCAAACTAAATTTATTCCATACATGAAATAATTTCTATGCCAACTATAACATTTGTAAACAATGTAAAAATAGGAGTCACAGTAGGTACTTAGAATATTGTAATACTATTTTTATGTCCCTTTTCTAGGGATAGCTAAAAGAAGGAAAATACGGTTTTGCCTTTTATTTCTTTACCTCTGCCTGCCAGTGTCATACGGTGCAATTCAATCCTCTAAAGGCAGTGGAAGAGCTCCTGTTTCAAGTTGTCCTTTGATAAATAGTATTTTGTTAAATCTAAACCAAATTTATATTTGCAATTAGAACAGAAAAGAAAATAAGTAAATTTAAGAGCTGTATTTCTAAAAAGGAGAAAATGAATTGTTGTTCCTTAATGAAAATGCTGAGCTATAAACACTCTCAATCATAGTAGATGTAAGCACACAGGCAGAATTGATGTTTCAAGTGTCTTTCTCCTGGTGTGAAACCACTTTAATCACTTTCAAAGTTTCAATAATTTTAATATATTTTTAATTAGTTCAGTAAACTTGCAAGTAGGATGAAGAGATGGCAATCAAGCTCCTTAATTTTAAGTATTAATATCTACCGTAGCAGCAAGGCTATAGGATTGTAATCAGTTAAAATGTCACTTTTGGGGGAATTTATTGACTGGATATAACTGAAAAATTAATGTATTTTGCTCAATCAAAGGAGGCAATATTATTTAAATCTCAGAAACAAATTACTCTTTTTAATAGCATACTGGAATTGCATCCCACATATTCCACTTTAGTTGGTGAAGAAAAGAGCCATCAGGGAAGGCAATGCCTCAGATGAAATTATCATATTCTGCAGTGATAAATCAATAAACTTGAAAGAGGAGGGAGAAATAGAAGTTGAGAGTTGACATATAATGTAAATACATCCCATAACATTACTGGATTGGATCCTCTAAATGAAGGACTGACATTTAGCTGCTCTTAATTCTCCTAGCTGCTCCTAATGCTTTTATTTTGCTACCCTTTCGGGGTTGCAAGGGAAAAAATAGAAAATCAAGAATTTCCTTCCTTAATGACATGAAATAGCTAAAGACTACTGTGATGGTGCATCACAGTCTATTAATGATGCAGTGTTACTTTAGAGGTTTAAGGACATACCCCATTGTTTATCTGGACCTTTGTGGAACATCACACAGGCCTTTTAAGAACATACCTCTAGGTAAGAATACATGTTTCCCTTTATAGTCTTCAGTGCTCATGTTTATGGACTACAACATTTTCTTGAATGAATTTCCTTACAAATATTAACAAAAAGGCAAAGACCTTTAATTATGTAACAATGGACACCAACCAAACGAAGCCAAACCTAATTTTAAATCTCCTAGCGAATATTCAGACTAAAGGGTGCTACAGCACTGTAAATATATTTTCATTCTGGATCGGTATATTTGCTAGGGTACATTCCTCCCTAATTACATCAGAGAAACACAGTGGTGTAGGAGTGCTCTTGTTCAAGCCTAAAAGCTTACATAATAAAAATTGTTAGTGGATATTTGCAGCTGAAGTACCTTGGCATCTGAATGTGCTGTATTCCCCCTTCTGCTAGCAATTACAGGATGCTTCACAAGGGATGCCAGGCTTTATGCAGTGTTCTTTATTTGTGGTAAATTAGGGAGATGTTCTGGAGCGCTGAGGTTGCTGAATACATTTACCAAATGCCAGGTGACTGCAGTTATCATTTTATAGGAGAACAGCTAGAACTATCTAATTGTACTTTGAGTGTATACATCCACAGCAGTCCAAATTACACCAGCAGTAGTGCTGCTATTTATACAGGTGGTAATAACACTACAGAAAATACCACCCACCTGGGAATAAGAGAATGTAGTAAAAGTCCTTATTTACCTGCCTATCAAAATACTCTAAGGCTGAATTTACAAAAGGATAGTGTTTATATTAACAGTGGAAAAACTGTACCTATGTTCTTTTCACACATGGAAAATGGTCTGTGAGGGTTTTTTTTTTTAATCTGTGAAAAGGAAAATCACCACAAAAATACAGTGTACTGGATTGTGAGGAAAGCTATTAAACAAGTATAGATTGGACGCTTGAGAAACAGGTTATAGAAGATCAAGGCTAAAATTCACTTATAAGGATGTCTATTCTTACCCTTTTATGAATACCTACTCTGACCTGCAGTAGAATGGTATCATGTTTCAGCATATACCTACAAATGGATGTATTGGTTTGGCATGGCCTGGTTTTTGGTAGGAGTGGGACTAAAAGATGGCTCCTGTGGGAAGCTGCTGGAAGCTTCCCACCATGTCCAGCAGACCCAATCCTTGGCAGCTCTCAAGATGGACATGCTGCTGGCCAAAACTGGGCCAATGAGTGAGGTTGGTAATGCCTCTGTGATGATATATTTAAGAAGAAAATCAAAACAAAGTCACGGGTTTTGCTTCTTGTCAGAGAAGATGAGGAGGTGAGAACATGCGAGGGGAATAACATGGAGACACCAGAGTCAGTGGAGAAGGAGGGGGAGGAGCTGAGATTCCTCTGCAGACCATGGTGAGACCATGGTGAAGCAGCTGTGGCCCTGCAGCCCATGGGGATCCACGGGGGGTGCAGAGATCCACCCACAGCCCATGGGGATCCACGGGGGATGCAGAGATCCACACACAGCCCGTGGGGATCCACGGGGATGCAGAGATCCACCCACAGCCCGTGGGGGAGGTGCCCTCGCTGGAGCCGGTGGATACCTGGAGGAGGCTGTGATCCAGTGGGAGACCCAGTGAAGAGAGGGGGCCCTGCTTCCAGGCTGGAGCAGCCTGTCCTTGGAGGACTGCACCCCATGCATGCTACCAAACGTGTCTGTGTTTCCCTTGAGGGGCTGAAAACAGTGAATGAGTTGTGGTTGTGCAGGGTGTGGTGGCTTGTGTGTGCTGCCATACAGTCCCAGATCAATGCTGTTGAGACTCAGGGGAAGTAGAGGTTTCTGCACAGAGCTCCTGGGACCTCCCAGAGCAAGGGTGAGTGCAGGCAGAAGCCCTCAGGGATCTCTCCACTCTCTACAGATTAAACATACCCTAGATCAATGGTCATTCCTATTGAACTACAATTCTTAAACACTGTTTAGTTGTCTTAAGATGGGAGGTGCTGCAGCCATAATGATCTGATGATATTGTTCGAGATATTGACTTCTAGGGGGGGAGAGAGAGAGAGATAATGCCACTTGTTACAGCTGGGAAAGGTAGTCAAGCTTACAGACAAGTGAGCCATATACTTTCAGGTATATAGGTATGTTTTGGTGAAAGCTGGAATTTAAAAAACTCTACAGACTTGACTAGTAGAACTGGTCTTTTAAAAAATTCTTCGGTTCCTCAAAAATTGTGGTATTAGCTGTTTGTTAGTATAGTTACATGACTAATAGAACTTTCCAAACCGTTCACTTCAATTTGCCTCACTTCACCACTGAATGAACTACTATATACTAGTATTGCTGTATGTTAGCATAGTCCCCACCATTTCAACTCACACAACTCTCTTGTGTAGGTCCTCAAGAGTCTTCAAGAGTAAATTTCCTTTATAATTGGAAAGGCTGAGGGGAACCAATGGGGCTAATCCCTCAAAGTATGTAGTGAATGTTTCTTCTAACATCTATTATATTTTCTGAGTGGGCTATTATGGTTTTTATATCTTCACTGATAAAATCTATTTTCTCATAAGTGGTTTTGAATTAAGGTGGGAATAGAACTTAAAATGGTAAATGTAGTACTTTCACACTAAACACACGTGATTGTTTTGGCCTGGAGCCCAAGAAGAACGAAGAATTCTTTTCTGCTATAAACTTCAGCATTAGTACTTTTCAAACTCTAAACACTTGCCAAAGAGCTAAAGATGCCACTTCTCTCTCCTTCTATGTGTTTTGAGTTCTATTGCTTTTTGATGCAGTCTCCTATGGCTTCTAGTGTCTTTAAATAGTTTAATTCTGGAAGTGGGATTAAGTGAAATATGCACAGATGGCTAAAACAGAGGCTTGGTCAGGTGATTTGTCATTAAAAACAACTGTATTTTGTCTTGGCTATTACAGTCACTGGATCTAAATCTTGCCTAGGGAAAATTAAGGGTACTAAAAGGCCAGCCTGACCCGACTGTTATAGGCATGTGTGTGTAGTTCATCCATGAATAGAAATACAATTCAGGCCACCTACATTTCATCCCAGTTATTGTCAGCCAGCAGTGGACCTTCAGCCCCCCTCTAAGCTGTTACATTTGTCATATCTGAATGACTTACCCTGGTGCCTATAGAAAACTATTGAGAGGGAAGGTCTAGTTTGAGTAAATGGTGTTACCTCAAGGTAAGTGTTATGGAACTGAAGTTTGAGAGAGAGGCAGTCATTGGCACTCTAAGTTGTTTTAAATTTGAACATTTTAAGTTAATCTGTTTAGGGCCAAATTCTGGTTTAATGTGTAGGATATAGAAGCGGCTAGTTCGTGGTAGGGTTGATAAAGCATTTTAGCAGACACAGGATGAACTGCTGATACATGGGAGCAGAATCAAACATGGAAAAGCAACTTGTGTGGAAGGATCCTGGGGACAGGAGCAGGAGCAGTGTGCAGTGTTGTTCCTGGTGCCTTTGCAGGAGTGAGGTCTGGAGGAGAAGGTGCTAATGAGAAACAGTTGGCATGCCAGTCCTTCAGTTATCAAATGTGTGCTGTGTCCTGTGGTGCCCCTGCACCCTGGCAGAGCCAGCAGGCCTGTGGCAGATGTAGGCAGTCTGAACAAGTGTCAGTGTCAGTGCACTGAAGGCTTGTTGCAAGACAAAGTAGTGAACATCGCCTCACTTGCTAGAGACAGAGGGTAGAGTGTGATGTCCTGCATAACATCCCAGCCTTGGCCTAGGCCTTGACAAACCATGATGTTCAGGTCATAACTGAGATGGTCCAAATACCTGGCATCGTAAAGGTCTATATGCTGTATTTGTCACAGAACATATATTCCAAAGAGGGCAGTGATTCACAATGGGCTTCCTCGGGTGACCACAATTTGTACTAAATACCTTGCATCCGGTGACAGTGCAAATCTGAGTTGGATCAGCCAAAGACTTTAATTATCAGCATATGCTTCCTTGATGAATTTTTTGCAAAAGATTTTGCTAAACACCTTTTTTCGTGTGTAAGTACTGATTATATTACGTGCTCAGGCCAAAATTGGCACTTGCTTCCCTCACTGACATAGTTTTATGTGTTTTGTATTCCTCCTCTGAATTTGTTTTTGTAGGTAGCCACAATTCAGTCAGGTTTATCCCAAATGTTTAAGACTAATGTGCCTTGATAGGATTATCATCGCAAGGTACATGCATGTGCATGAGTTACATTGGGAACAGTGGTGGTATTTGCACCATTTCAATTGTATCTTTACACTTCTGTACATGGATTTTCAGAATATAAGCTTAATATTTGCAACATGTTGCATATTGCATGGCAAAGGGAGGGCTTCACAACACGTATTTGCCATCAAGGACAAGATCTCAGCAGGTGACTTCATCGATCCTTCACAGAACAGATGAAGAATTCAAGAATAACTCACCAAGGTTAGATTTTACAGTTTACGTTGCTTTGTCCAAATTGTAATGAGCAAGAAAATAGCACTGTGAGGGACGGGTCAAGAGAAGTTCAAGAGAAAGAAGGAAAAGAATTCAGTGTACTTTTCCCCAGTTCTTGGAGTATGATGATTTTCCCTGTCTAAAAGTCTGTGGCAGATTTTTAGGCACTAAGTGTTATTGCAGGTACAGACTCTTCTGTGAGCTGATAACATTGGGACGCAGGGCTCTGACCTAATAGCATTCACGCACCAAAACACTTCAGAGCAGCAAAAGTAAGTAAATTGAAATCCCCATGATCCATGGTGAAAACTAATTGTGGGAGTGTCTGCCAGGTCAGGCAGCCCCTGGTGGTGGCTGTTACTCAGGGTTTTGGCATTACCCTAGAAATACAGGTCCTTGTACCCAATTTTTCACCCTCTTGGTAGCAGCAGGAGAGCCAATTTTACTGCTGAGCACAGAACACTTCCTCTTTTCTCTCTTAATGTCTGAAGAGCCCTGCACAGAGGGCTCTTCATGGGATAACAGAATCAATGCTGGTAATGCTTTTAACAAATTTTAAGGTGAGCTGACTACCCAAATGAGCTAGTTTAAAGGCAACTTGGTTATGTCTGCACAATTTCAAGTATCTGCAGTGTGGACATCTTTCCAGACATGCCAGTTCTCTTGGCCAAAGCCACATTGGAACATACTACTTGCCATATTATGATATGATTACAGTGGGTAGACCTATACTGGCACTGAAATAGTATAAAATAAGATTAGAATGTTTTTAGTTTATGTCTCGATAAAAACATCAACCTGCTATGGAGTTTATATCACAGGCAGAGGTACATAAGGATCTGTGAATATTCTTCTACTTTATGCCCTATAAATTCTTTCTTTCTGGCAGATCTCACTGAATGGCTCTTATAACGTGTGGTGATATTTGCTTTTGTGTAAGTAGCAGCATTCTGTTCAATCATTTCCTGAAGAAGGCATACAAAAGACAGCCTTTCCTAACCCTTGTCTGCTTCCTTCACCTCCAGGCCTGTCGCCTTCACCATCAGTTTCTCTCCCAGCTGGAAAGAGATTCTTATGTTTCTTGCTAATGATTACTAACTTTGCATTTAAAAACTATTGGCTTCCTGCAATGCCCAGAGGATCCTAGTGTAAAGAAGAGTGGTAGCTGAAATAGCCTAAGGGTGATGAAATCCATTCCCCTCATTTGGTATTGCCTCCTACTCATTCAATTTTGGTCTTTATTGCAATGAGTAGAAAGAATAAAGTAGACCCCTCTGGACTTCTAAAATTTTCCTTGCAAAGTAACTTCTCAGTAAGAGATATATCAAAAGACAGCTTTGGCACTGAAGTGCAGACTAGAAAAAAAGAGAAAAGGTCTCAAGACTAAGACTGCTGTTGTTGCAAAGCCTAAAGGCAGGTGGCCAGCTCCAGGAGAAGAATTCACAGCATCAGTCACTGTCCGCTCCTGTACAAAAACCTGGGATCTGCAACAGGCACTGAACTGAGCCAAGAGATCCTGTGGCTAGGAAATGGCTGTGAGAGGCTCTACCCTCATGGTTTGGGCACCTTTGAGAGACTTGGATTCAGGTATTTGCCCTCTACTTCTGGGTTAGCTGGTTTTTGGCCACTGCTTTCTTTTGAAATGCATGTGTCCATCCCCCATGGAGTCTGTCAGAGCAGGGAGTCTGGCAGCCAGTGCCTGTCCCACCAGCAAGGCCAGGAGCAGGGCAACAGTGAGACCTTGGGGCAGCCCCAGCCCCAGGCTTCAGTCACTTCCCTGGAAAGAGGTGGACTCAGTTTGGAGCACCCCATGGCCAGGCATGGAGACTGACCCTGCTGTGGTGTTGCAGGGGCAGGGGCTGACAGCCCTGGGGGCTGGAATGCAGTCCTGGCCTGTGGCAGGGTGGGGACAACACAGAGAGGGGTGGGCAGGGGCAGGCAGGGCTGACGATGTATCAGGGCAATGGTGATGTGATATTTTGCACCCACCCTTTTTGTGGTGCCAGGCACTGAGAACGTTCCCTGAAGGAGAAGATATGGTCCCCAACTCTTCCCACCCAGAGGGGTTTCCATTCATCCCTCCTTTACTACTGGAGGATACCCATGTGTTTCAGCACTTCCACACTTTTTGTCATCCACGATGCAAAATCCAGCCAAAGGTGGCCAGCTCTTCACATGGGAACCCTTGTATCCAAGTCAGACTTGTGGAGCCCAGCCGAGTGTTGAATCTGGGAGGTTGTCTTGAAGGGTCCCTGCAACTTGCCCACTATAATTTCAGCACCAGTTTCTGTGTGTGCCTGTATTTCTGTTCTGTCACAGAAAATGTGAAATTTACACTGTTATATCTCATTATTTTAGAAAAAACTCTATGTGAATATTTCCATTTTATTGAACTTTTGTTTGCATCTCTTTAAATATCTGCTTTAGTGTGAATACCAGTGTATTAAAACCATGGATAACATTGAAAATCAAAATCTCTTCAGTATGATAAAGGAAGCTGATTTAAATTAAAGAACTTCTTCGAAGTCATTGTTCAAAATTTCCTTATAGAGAAGTATATGAGCCAGTAATATCATAAAAACTCGCCTACTTGCTAGTTCTAGAGGATCTGTGAAGGAAATACAAGGTTAATAAATCTGGTGAGTTTAGAACAACCCCAGCATTGAAAATGATGAGGATCTCAAAACACTGAAACTTTTAAATAAGTCCACTCTGAACCTGTATTGTGAATGTAAAGAAAACTAAAGGAGGACTTCAAATGGCAGACCACATAAATAATTTAATTTAAACCGTTTTGATTGCATGTGAAAATGAAAAAACATGCGTAAGTAAAATGCTTATTTATATACATGTCACAAGTGATTTATCGTTTCTTTAGAGGTGGGGAATAAAAGGCTAAGGGGCAAAAGACACAATACGGGAAATTCTGAATTTAGATATGGAGGTAAGTTTTTTTGACTGTGACATTTGTCAGATATTGTACCAGATTTCGCACAGACTTCTAATATACCTATCCTTGGAGATATTCTTGACTGTACTGAAAAATTCCCTGATTCCTCTAAATTGGCTCAGTTTTGAGCACTGTGTGGATCAGTTGATACCCAGAGGACCATTGGAACCTGCATCATTCTATGGGTGGGTAGGATTCAAAGGATTGCATATGCAAAGTGGTGAAAATCAGGGTTATTTGGATGAATTCTCTATCAAGTTTTGGTCTTTGGTCTTTCATTGCACAGCATACCTTATTTAAAATTTCAGCAAAACTACAATTCCAATTAAAATTCCCCTTGGAGACATATAATTGATTACTACTAAAAAAACGTATTATAGGTCCTCTACACATTCTGCAAACAGCTCTCCCCAGGACCATTATCTCTGTGTGAACTGTTGCATACAGAGGTCATGCCTGGAAAAGGGACGTAACGGATTTACTGGGCAGAATCAAAAGGACCAAAGATAACATTAAAAAATTATGGGCTTTACTTCTCATACTTGGGGAGCTGAGTGAATGAGGTAAGTCCATTGGTGTGAGTGGAGGAGGCACAATCCAGGGTCAGGCCTTTGGTGATGATAGGTTCTGTGCTTTCATAAAGCATCAGCTGTGATGGTTGGCATCTTTAACAGGGATCTTTAATCACTTCACTTGGTGAAACAAGGTGTTGTGGTCTTCAGCCTGTCCTTGAATTCACCTGATTCCGCAAGCAGATCTGATTTGGATGTTGCAAAAGTGACAGGAACTTGGAAATGGTAAGAAGGGAAAATGTATCAGTAAATTACCTAGTGGCAGTCTTCCCTGGCTCATTTGAAATGTTCTGCCCTCTTCCTTCAGAGTCAGTCTTAAAGTTATTTTCATTACCTAATGGCTGGAAGAGCTGATGCCTCTGCTATTATTATTAACATATTTGATAACCATCCCACTGAGAAGTGGCACAGGGGGGGATTTTTTTTTGACAGCAAACCAAAAAACCTATCCATGAAAGAAAACCTTAATTAAAAACATTTTAGCAAAGAAGGGTTTTGTGGTATATTTTGTATGGCCCCAGGAAATGCTAAATTGTCCAGCTAAATTTTGTTGGGTTTTAAGGTTTATTTTTGTATTTATGTGGTTCTCCCCCCTGCAACTACTGGAGGTAAACAATAATGCATATACTTTGCTTGTCTGAGTCTTAGGCAACCACGGGAGTGGTTTACCATACTGCTTAAGGATGAATGGAAGGTCTGAGGAAGAATGGGGCTCTGTCAGGGCTGTCAGGGAGGCAGATGACTGTGTTCCCTCAGAAAGGAAATTCTGGACAAGAAAACAGGGCTGGAGAGGTATTTCACTTCCACAGAAAATTCCTCTTCCTGGAAATGTTCAACCCTTTTGAAGCACTGCCATGTGGCCTATCCCAGCAAAAGATTGATAGGTATTTGGTATTTTCTCCAAGATAATGGAAGATTTTCTTCTTTTTTAATATCAGTAGTAGTGTGTCATATAGGGCTCTGCTTGAAACTAACTGATGAATACTCTAATCCCTGTAGAAACAGAATTTTTAAATAAAGGAGATTATCATAGAACCAAGAAAACACTTGATGTAATGAGAAGTAATTACATTGGGATTCATGAGAGTAGAAAGAAGAGAGACCATGTGAGAATCACAGAAGGAAACCAGAGAGGAAATAACAAAAACACAGCAATTATCGCTTAAACAATTTTAAGTGAAGTCCATATGTTTTATGAGATGTGGTGTGTACAGAAGCTGCAGGATAGAGGCTAAAAAAAGGACAGGATGATTTTCATGAAAGTTGCAGTAGTAGTCTAGATTTCCCGTTGAACCACAATCTTTGTGTCTTTTACCACAGCTGATAAATTAGACCATGATATAGCAGAAAAATATGTCAGAGGTACATCAACCTTGCAAAGTTTATAACTTCAGCTGACAGAAACAACATGGATGCATTTATACTTTAATTAGTAGGGGAAAATCACATCAACTACAGGGAGCTATGCCAATTTACACTAGAAGAGGAATTAATCCTTAATATTTTGGATAATCACACTTGAATGCAAATTTATAAATATTTTTAGCAGTCTGTATTCTAGTTGCATTATTGCATATAGTAAATTAAATAAACAAGTAATGCAATTCAAAGCCTATCATGAGGGCTTTTATCCTGTTAACTGGGTCTGAAAATAAAAGGCAGCTGTTATGCAAATGCAACACACCCTTGAACTAATTACATATTTTAGATGATTGATCTAACCCATATTTTATGTTGGTTGCTCAACTCTTTTTTGTTCCTATTAGTAATCAGAAAGGTTTATATTATGAACATGCTTGCCAATTGCTTGACTTACCCTAACATACTGCATTATGTCTCCACAAAGATGTCTCAAGCCTGTGAACATAGAGGTAAAAAGGCAAAATGAATTCCTGGGTTCATGCATTTTTATGTTTTACTTGAATGCAATGATTATGCAATGTTAATACAGATTTTTTCAACACTGACCTTTTCAGTATGTAAATAAATCATCTCCCTGCACAGTGTAATCAACAGTATACAGGATGATTGATTCAGGAGAAATTCACTTGAAAACTTCAAATAAATGCTTTTATGAAAAAGTTTGCAGACATAGCATGGTCCAATCTAATGTGTAAGATGTGTTCATGAAGCATGCAGTTGCAGTGCTGTAGTCTCTGCCTACCCATCATGTCTATAGCCAAATGGTAATTCACTGTTTCTGTGGTTGTTAGAGCATTTCTATTTGAAAAGAGAAGCAGTAAAGGCAGATAACTAACAGTCCAAACTAGATGATAAATAAATGCCCCTATATTTTACAGATTTATGGACTGTGTCATAACTGATGAGGTGTGATCCTTTCAGAAACCAGATATTTCCATGATGAGGGACAGAAATAACACAAACATACAAATTCTTTGTCATAATTTATTGCAAAAAATGTCTCCTAGCATGTAGAGCCCTGGATTCCTGCAGTCATTAAACCTTTATTTCTCCTACAGAAGGCAGGCTTAAAATTTTATAATTGTGGTTTGCACATCAAGGAGACGGATTCAACTTCAGCTGGTTTATTATTGTGGGGTAGGACAGAAAAATGTCAGTTAAATTTTTTCAGGGTCCAGATTTTCTTTCCCCCATGAATTCTTGCCTCTGACCATTTTGAGAACTTCGGGGGTCAGTGAGCTCCACAGCTGGAGAACATACTTGTGAGGATAATAGTGTGTGCTGAGAACAGGTCCTGTATGTATTTTAGGGGAATAGGAGAAACTGTAACAGAAACATCCACGTTCCTGATATTTGCTGATCACAAATATCAGCCCTGAAAAGAACAAAAACACTGCATATCAGAAGGAGGTCCTGTTTTTCAATCACTAGAGCTCCAAACCTCTTCAGTAGTTGCTCCAGACGGCAGCTGCCAATGCTGCTGTTGTCAATCAGTTCTCTTGTTGGAGCCCAGGTTTCTATCAGAAACATCACCTGAAGGTGACACAAAGGTCAGTCTTCTGTGCTGGCAAAGTGCGGCAGTTACTAGACATACAAAATACAGTATTTGTATTCATCCTTCCTGGTAAGGGGAAGGAAAATCCCTGTGACACTAAGTTCCCTGTCTGCTGAGACATCACGGTGTCAGTCTCCAACCTTGCACATGAAAGGCCTTGCATTTCTGGCAGCAATTATGCACATCATGCAGTACTAAAGAAAACCAAGAACTATTCATAAAAGTGCAGCTACAAATGGATTTGACTGCAAAAGCTTTAAAATATTTTATTTTAGTTTGTTAATAATTGTATGGTGAGCCCTTCTCCGAAATTAGAAAGACGATACATAATATGCTGCCTTGCATTTAATTAGAACATTTTATAATACCACTTGTATGAATGAATAGCTTTGGACAAAATACAGTTGAATTGTTCTTAATTTGGTCACTGGAAAACTGCCATTTTTTTTTCACTTACAACAATAGAAAGAGTGAAAAAGATTATTACAAAAGTGGCTGGCCCAGAATCTCAGCTATCGTTAAGCAGCTCTCAGAACAGCCTGGGAATGACAGTGTGTGGGCATATAAATATAGACTTTTCACTCCTGTGGATGTCTGTGTCAGGATGGTTCTCCATATTTTCCAACCTCTATTTTTTCTTGTAGCAGTTAGTAAATGTTTAAGTCCACCAAAATACTGAAAAAACGTGAAGGCAAGAAAACGCAGTTGAACTAAATCCAAAAGAAAATATTGGGGTTTTTCTTTAAGCATTGGCCAATGGACTGTAAAACTTCTGTGCTTATCTAGGACAATGATTACCTGTAATGAGCTTGCCTGTGTATTTTGTATCATTTACAAAGGAACACTGTACTAAACTGAAAGCAGCAAAAGCAAAAATACCCGAAAAAAAGCACCGTATAGTATGTGAGAGAAATCCTTCTTCCTGTAGCAAGATGCATGGTGAAGTCAGAGAGAAGTTATCCCACCTGTATTGTGCACTCCTAAAAATTATAGAATAGCAAGATAATACAGGTTTCTAAATTCTAGTCCTCTAAATTAGCTATATTGAAATGCATTAAACTAGATGAACCCTTCATGATAAACATTATCTCCTATGGCAGAATGCTTCTAAGCAGAATAAAGAATCCTTTCCCTGAAGGGACCAGTTCTGCTCTTCAGTAACAAAAGACACCGTGCAAAGACAGACCTTGGCAACTTTTGTAGTCACAAAGGACTGCATAGCTTGATGACATGCTGCTGACAATGCTAATCTTGGCAATATAACTAATAAAGTGCTTGTTTTCAGCATTTTCTGGCATTACTGTGCTCTCTGAGACCTGCAGATGTGTTCCTTTAATTTTTTCAGAAGCTCAGTTAATCCTGTGTCTAATCTCACATACACAGAAGCAGCAAAATGGCTGAAAAAGCAATAGCATAATGCTGCAGTCTTTGCCAGAGATAAGCACCCTAATTCTCTCTGTTATGCTGACTTGATGCCAGTGTTACTTCCTAACTTCAGTGTAATTCCCTCTACCCTCCATGTATAACTGGTTTGGCAGAATACACGAGCAAGTCCAAGGGAGGATGTTTGCAGGAACTTTGTGCATTTTCTGTATTATTCTTACACTGAAAGTACGTAGTCTGCTTCAAGCATGTCCCCCCTGTAAGAACCAGGTGAGATGCAAATGCCTCAGCTGAGCAGCAAAGAAAGTGTTTACCATTGCACACAGGTAATGCTGTCATCTCAAGTAACTCGAAGCAAATCATTATAACTGATTAAACCAGTGTTTCTTTTCCTGGGAACTCTATTTCAAATTATTTATTCAGAATCAGAAAGTTTTTCTAATGAAGGAAAAAAATGACATTACACTGAGGCATTACCTGGAAGAATGTGTTGAGTTTCTAGGCATAAGAGAGTTGAAGGGCAGCAGTGATCCCACCCAGGACAGTGAATGAGACAGGCTGATGTTCTGTCTAGCAGTCTTCCCTGAAAAATTTCACTTCACTGCTTTTTCTCATTGTTAGAGTCTGGGCACTGAAATGAAAACTGAAAACAGTCTGTAGCCCTTCTCCCTCCTGTTTTGGAAAAATACTCAGTGAATCATTAAACAGAATATTTCATTCCTTTACCCTTGAGAAGCTGAATGTTTTTAAGAAGCCAAGACTGGGATATATTGTATATCTTAGCAATTTTATGTTACCTTGTTAGCTTTATGTGTTTGAATGTCATTTCAAAAATGCAAGAAAGAAAATAAGCCCTATGGGAGGGTTATCTGTTTTAAAAGAAGAAGAAGAAGAAGAAGATGAAGATGAAGAAGAAGGATTCCTCAGACATACATTGAATGTCCTAAAGCTGTCCAATGTCATTGAGGGAATAATTTTTCTTGGAGCAAGTCACTGTAAATTCTGCCCTTATTTAACCTTCCTACTGCCACACTGCTAGGCTGCCAGCAATATGATCTTCATCCTATTGTCTCATCCTCGCTGGACAACACTTATTTTGTCTTATCAAGCTGGCATGAATGCAAGATGCTAACCATGTTGCTTTATGCTGTTTTTCATTATAACCAACACTTAAATTTTCACATCTTTTAGAATTTAAAAAGTAGGAAGAAATAAATATCTCTAATGAAATAAGTTTTTTTAAAACAACTGCAAACTTTTCCCAAATTTTGCAAGCAAAGGGAGAAAATTGTACATGACCTCTCTGTGTGGTTACCTCCATATAAATAAGATACAACATGAAAATTATTGTAATCTTCATCCAGATAGCTTCTGACCCTTGAATACACAGAATGTTGCCCACAGCAAGAGCAGTCAATTCAAATGTTAATGTTCCCTATTGAATAGCACTAGGAACCAGAAGACTGTTACTAGCTTTTGAGAAAATATGTGAACAGACAGTCTGAAGATAAAAGAACAGTCCCAGGATTTGGGAAAAAACTACCCATTAATCTCTAACAGTAATGGGAGGTCTAAATGACGAAGAATTGGACAGACTCAGATGCTCACATGAGCATAATAGTGCAGCACAAATAAAAAGGTATCAAAATTGCTGTATTCAAGTATGTCTGTCAGCACTGCAATTAGCTTTTTAACTAAAGACCATATGAATCACCATGCTAGATCACAACAAATGTTAATCTAATTCCATGCTTCTAGAGGTGACCAGCCTCTGCCTGGCTGGCCATAATCCCCCTTCTAACCCTCCTAGTTTTGGCCTTAATGGTTTGTTCATACCTGTATGATTAAAAAGAAATCTAATTTTTTTTAGGTAAAGCACATATTTTGGTGGAAACAGAATTTTCTTGGGTATAAGCAGCTGTGAGAGGAGAAAGCAGGCATGCATAGAAAGAAGTAATCCCTTTATGGAACGAATTGGAGGTAGTTAGTATTTTTTATGATTCTTTCTAATGTGATTAAATGCACAGTATTAGGTCAATATTGCAACGCATGTTAAGTGTTATATGACATCAGAAGTGGTGTGCACTGAAATTTGGAGCTAAAAAAACATTTTGCATACATGATTTTTAACTGTATCATAAACTCTCCAAGACAAGTTGTTTAACACCAACTTAAGTATTGCCTTGGAAGCTGTGTTCCCTTTTGAATATTTTTTTTTTTCTACTTTGGACTTTTGTATACTTGATCCATGTCTTCAGATCACCTTGAGCCTCGTCATGAATTGCTGTGTTTATATGCCATAACTCAAAACAATGTTCTGGGTTTCTGAAGTTGGTTGACACAACTTTTGTAAATTTTCCTTTCAGTGCAAAAAGAGTCTTTTTTTCCAAAACATGGGTTTTTTTCAAAGCTGTGTAAACTGAGAACTTAGAGGAAACTTATATCCCATTTCCGACTTTGCTGTAACTGCTGCTATCTGTATTGAGTTGTGTTGACATACAGGCTAATATTAAAAAAAAACATAAAATTGCTAGTTTTCTGTTCAGCAGAATGAAGCAACATGATTTTAAAATCCCATCACCAGAGACGCTAGCAAAATCCACAGTGCTACAGTGTCTCAAAGCTTCAAAGCATTAACAAAAATAGCTGTATTTGTGTTAACACCCTATAGTCAGCAAACTCATACTCTCACAATGAGTTTTACAGTAGGCCTGAAGACTAGTGGTCTTGCCTGGAAGTCAAGAGCTTTGAATTTCATTACGTCTTATTCTGCATCTTTGAGATTCTCCTGGGTAAGTCACTTTTTCTGTGTGCTTTGGTTTCCCATGCATGAGATGACCTTTGCGGAGCGCCGTGCAGTCGGCGGTTTCCCAGTGCGATACGGTGCTGTGCTGATAGAGCAGCAAGTGAAGCTCTCCAACATCAATTGCTGGCTTCCTGTAAATGGGATGTGAGGGGTGGAAACGTTGACAGCTGGTGAATACCACACGGAACTCTTCACACACAGCTGTGGCATTCTGTTGAAGCCAGTCACTAGAATTCTATACCAAGTCTTTATCTCTGGTGTTCGATCCTGTCAACACCTGCAAATAAAGACTTGCAGCCCAAACAGTTTCATCGGGGAAGAAAAGAAAAAAGAAAGAGGGAAGTATTTGCTCACAGAGTTTCTCTTTAAGTAAATGTCAGACGAGTCAACATGTTAGACATCTCTCAGGTACCCTCAATTGCACTTGGGCAGATAAGCTCATTTGCATCTGAGAGATGAAAATTTGCAGGACCTTGTAGTATTTTGGTAGCTGGTGGCCAATAGGAAGAGAAAAGCTTGTCTTGAAATAAACTTCATTGAGTTGCTGAATTTTTAAACCTGAATATTTGTGCTGGGTACTGTTATGAGAAAGGGTAGTTAGAGGTGTGGTGTCAGGTTAGGATGTTGAAGAACTGGATGGTGTCTCGAATTTTCACTACTTTGACCATAATTTTTGTTGTATATTCTTGCTCCACACCTCAGTTTACTAAATAGAATTTTAAATTCTGATTTGCTTGTAATGTCAGATCTAGAGGTTAAAAATAAAAGGAGAAAAGATCTGCATATTATTGTTATTTTATAAACACTAAGTAATAATAATGAAAGGTATTTCAAGTACAATCCTTCCTTCATACTATCCAATAAAAAAGGCTTAGCTTTGAAATAAAAAACAAAACAAAACAAAACAAAACAACCCAGCAAAACAACCCTGTTCTGTCCATTTGAAGACAGAGACCTTTATTTTCTTTGATTTGTGAAAAACAAAATATATAATGTGCCTGGCCCTTGCTTAAGCAGATAAAACCTCACAAATATTGTAAAGAAATTGTTAGAAAAATCTGGTAGACATATTTCAAATGAAGGTCAAATACCTTTTTCTTTTGCAGAAGCAAATGAATGTGCCTCCAGGTACAGGATGAGGGGTAGCTGGTTGACCTCATTTCACCAAGGGATACAGTTCCAAATGTGGTCAAAATAATATTTTGGTTTCCATGAAGAAATAAATTCTGAGGAGAGTGTGGCAGGATGCAGCTTGGACAGAGAAATCTTGTTCCCAAAAGAAGAAGCACTAAGGAAGCAAAAGTAATTTTTGGAGGAGATATTGAGAGTGCATTTTATAGAGTTATCTGATATGCAAATTTTGGATCATTGTCAATGCTTCCTATGGAATCTTTCTAGATTTACCACAGACAGTTGGTAGCTTAAATCTGATTGCTTAGTTTTCTCATTTAAAACTGCTTTTTTCTCTCTAGAAGCTAAAGCTGTGACAGAAACAAAATTGGCATTCATCTTGTCAGAAAGTAAAGGCATCTGCAATCCATAAAGGTAGCAGTGCCAATATTGGCATCTGTCTTGTTTCTGGTCTCATAGCTCTGCTGTTGAGAGCAGCGTGCATTACAGCCCTGATCTCTGACACAAAAATTGCTCCATTCCCTGGAAGAAAGGTTTGTGCTGTTATGTTGCCAGTTTTTATTGGCAGGCTACTGGTGTCAAAAGGGACATAAAATGAACAACTAGTATGGATTCCTCAGGAAGCCCACAGGAAATGTCTGTGGCTTGAGGGTCTTCTTAGCTCTGCCACAGCAGAGGCACTGTCTGTATTGGCTGTATCTGTGCACATTCGCAGATGCATCACCGCATTCACTTCTAACAACTTCTTTTGTTATTAGGCTGTAACAAGATAAGAAGTGTCAACTTTTTATTCTAATTACATACATCTTCTAAAAAAAGAGAAACGTCTCACAGAGTCTAGTAAAATGGAAGGAGTAGTCAAAATTTTGAGTAGTGATTTTTCTCCTTGATACTCGGTTTCCAGTCATCATCCTTTTTTTCTGTCCATAATGGTTTTGCTCTCTGAGATTGGGCAAAATATGTGTGATTTAAAAATCTCTGGATTGCTATTGATGCATTTTCATTTAATGTTTATAAGCCACCTGGCATCATCATTCTTGGTATGATGGTTTCAATGAAGTCCATGTGCTTGTTTCTTTCCAAAAAATCCTCACGTGTTTAATGCAGCTGGAAGACAAAGCACATCTTACACATCAGTGGGGCTTATATATTGTGTATCTGTATCAGAAGGCACTGTGCAAGGAATTGTGTATTAAAGGGAAATATTTCAAATAAAATTGGTTGAATAGTCTGTTCTGGAACTTGTAGTTTTAGGCTATCAAAACTGCTAGATGTTTCAATCTTTGAGCAGCTGTCTCCACTGCAAGATTTGTCTCTTCTACTCATATGTCCCTCTGAAATGCCTGCAGCACTGATGGCCAAGTAAAAGAATACTGCCCTATTTAGTCACATTCTCTGCCTTGTCAATACTCTTCAGTATTTCTTCTTACACTAGATACTGTCTCCTCCATGACAGCTTATCTATGTACAGGCTTTCCTTTCATGAACTATCTTTCTGCTTTTTCCCCTCATTTTTTTCCTGACCTCTTATACTACTAAATATGCAAAGTTACAAGTTAGTGTGAAGATGCATCAGCTTAAGCTTAAGAGTAGGAGCAACTGGACAAAACTAGGGAGTTTTACATTCCTGAGCATATTTGCAATATGCAGGTAGCTTTCCTCTGCACAAGCTGTTTGGTGTCAGTGGCTGCATGCACTCTATAGAGATGTGAGTTTTGGGAATGCACAAGGACTCTCTTGCGAATTAGTATTAACAATGATCTCTGTGACATCTTGAGCTCCTTCACAAAGGAGCTTCAAAGGAGCTACAAATCTTACTTGTCCTTGCAACAAAAAGCAGTCTACTGAGAGTGAATCATTTGTGTCTGCTCAGGCACAGTCAGACCACATCACCATAAAGGTGGGAACAAAACGTGGAGAGGGCTGCAAGGAAAGTGCTCCATAATCACGACTCAATGCGTAGGGTCTTCTGAAGATTTTTTTATTTTACCTTTCCTCCAATCAATAACATAGCTGGAGGTGTTTCATCAAGTTAGAAATATGAATGGTCAGGTAATTCAACTTCTCCCTAGCCTTGAACAGCCTGAAGAACAGCTAAGTCCTGCTACCTTGATACAAGCACGTGGGAATACAAAGATTGTTAGATGGAAGATTAAAGCAAAAATAAGGGAATTTTTTGAGAAGGGAGTTTTTTTGTATCTTAGCTTTGTCTTTCAGTGAAACTTTCTGCAGGACTGAACTGATATTTTCAAGGATTTCTGTTTGAGTAAATTAAGTTTTTTTAAAAAAATAGTGGATATATTTTGCTTTATGATTCAGGTATTTTAAGTATGCTTGTGATATTCCATACAACAGCTATTGGATTCTGCTACCTCCTTAGCTAAAAAAAAAAATTTTCAATTTCTTCAGAGAAAAAACCCAATTGTATCTTCTTAATACAATAATTCTTAATCTGCTTTAAAAATGAAATTACTTTTGATATATTTTATAAAGCAATAATAAAACTCCATGTTGTACTAATGCTGTGCAGAGAATTATTTCTCTTGAAGGATCAGCCTAGATATTATCTACATATATTGGGTATCTGAAGTAAAAGGTTGTCCAAGGAAATAAGGGAAGCTTATACTGCAAATTCAAGCCTGACATTTTTTAAGAACTTTAGGTACTGCAGACATCTTCACTAGGTCTTGAAGAATCTCAGCAACCAAGCAAAAGAAAACCAAAAAAAACCAATCCCTAAAAATTTTCTCTTTTGTTAAAATGCCTTTTTTAAAAAATCTTTTTTTTTTTCTACGTAACGAATATGCCTCCTGACAAGTTCCTTGAGCTGTACAACCTTCTTATTAGTCTTTGCCTCTTACGTTTATACAATGCAAGAATAATTTTTACGAAACTAGATGACCAGCATGGACATAGCGTATTCTAGATGCAGCTTTGCACTGGTGCTGATGGTGAGAACATAGTCTAAACCACAGAAATATGTACTGGTTACTGATCTCATCATTATACAGTTTTCATTAGCAGCAGCAGTACAGACTAAAAATATACCCTTAGAGTACAATTTCTCAGAAAACTGACACTGGAAGTGATTTAAGTATCATGAAGTATTATTTTATAAGAAAAATACTACTGTCCTCCAACAGTGTACTTAATTCTCCTTACAGATTACCTGCCTGTATTCTGTTGTTGTCCCTGGTCTTGATGACAAGCCTTTTAAAGACATTCTTCTGTGCACAGTGCCCTGGTTCAAGTACTGCCATACAAATAGTGACATAGACTAAAAATAAACTGAGGACCAACATAAAATTTTCCTGAATTCTTAGAGAAAAAAAACCCCACCAAACATTTGATACATGTAGCTGAATAGAAGGCTTAAACGTACAAACTGGGTCATTCAGGATCTTCGCTTCAGGGAATTTCATTTTATGATGGTCTGAGTCAGATGTAGCTTGATCTTGACAGGGATCTTTTGCTTTTTGAAATCGCTTTGGTAGTCTACATGAAAGTCCTAATGCACACTGAATGTCACGGAACAGATGACACTTGCTGAGCTTATCAGGAGTAAAGATGAAAGACTGGACAAAGCCAAATTCAGCTGACACTTGAACATGACAGCTGGAGACAGCTCATCTTTCAGTCTGTGTAGCAGAAAGAGGAGCTCACCTGGCAGTAGATCTGAACTCAAATAAGTTCAGACTCATAAAGCTTCCTTCACTGAGGCAGGCCACAAGGCACTTTGACAAGGCAGTACAAAACATTCCAAGTGCATCTAGCTGTGCTGCAAATGTTCTGTTCAGAACTAGGAGGCTGCTGGGGGTGGGAGTACTGAAATACTCAGCTCTCACAAAAGTCCAGTGATTGAAAGGGAGTGTTAAAACCCCTGCATGTAGAAAACAGAGTTCACCTTTGAATGCTCTTTCTTCAAAGGAGAAAATGATAGCATTATCTTCTATGTGTTTTAAATTTCATTTTAAAAGCTCTAAAATTCTTTATTTATTCATTATCTTTAGGTTTTCTCTATAGTTACTGAAAGTAACTATAACTGTAGTGAAACTCTCCTGATGGAGACATACTGCAATAATTCACCTTCAATTTTGTTGAATGTCTCATTGTTCTTGGATAATGAAGCAGATAGAATGATAGAGTGGGAAAATTTCAGATCTACCTTTTCCATAACTTTCAATTTTATTGAACACATTTCTGCTCTGTTACATTCCAGGATATCAGTTAACAAATTAAATTCCTGTGAAAACTCTGAGAGTTTTTAGAGTGTATTTGGATTTAACTTGAAATAATTCAAGATTTAATTTTTTAATGCTACTAGATGGGGGTTCTAGGCAGTTAGGCAAGATCAGATATTTTTGTAGCTTTCATGAAGAGTCTTTATTTCAAAGTTAATTTTCAGCTGCTATTTCACATTTCAAACATGCTGTGTGGAGGTTCAAGTGGAGTCCAGTGTAATTCCACAGGCTGTTGTGTGTTCCCTGAGCTGTGAAGTGCTGGACAACCTGTAAAATGCAATCTGACAGCCTTCTGCTTACAGCCCTCTGCACCCATTCCTGGTTGCACACCTTGATGTTTTTGCATTGGACATCAATGATTTTGTATTTGGGCTATGACTGCTCTGCAACCAACTGGGAAGCCTCTTTTCCTTCATTTTGATGTCACATCTCATCATAGCAGTAAAAATTTATGTCCAGTTGTGACATCCTTGTGCTCCTTGAGAGGAAGGGAGGTATTTCATCACATCAGTTCCAGTCCTTACTGCTGCCCCTCGGCATCATCCAGCCTTGTGTCTCCCCCTTGCCTTGGATTAAATGGAAAATTAAACCCATTTGTCTTTCCTACAAGGATCAGCCTAGCTGGACAATCAGGGCAAATGGAAGAAAACAATGTTTTTTAAGAATTCCACTGAACTTCAGTGATGCTGATATAGAATTTTTCCAGAACAAAAACATTTATACAAATGAAATCAAAGAAAATACTAAGAATTCTAGGAGTAATCTTAAAGAGAAACTCAACACTGTTCACATTAGTACATTAGAGTGCACATTTTCTTCATCACAGCTATTTTGGGAATGACAACTTTTTACTTGTTTCAGACAGCAGTTCATTTTCTGTATTACTTTTTCAATGGGACAACTGGAGGGTAAGTTGCTACTCAACTGGCTTCTTTTTCTATCTCAAACACTCACTGCATTACTTTACTAAGTGCTGTGCTCCAAGGCCATTTGTACTTGAGGTGAACTTTGCAGTATTGGTCCTTTTCCAAACTTTAAACATGACTGCGGTTTTTGACTGCTGTGATTTAAAGTTCTTTTTCTGCAGACAAACTTGAAGTTATAAAACCCTGAGTAAAGACTCTTAACATCTTAATAAGAAGGACTGCAACACACTCTTTAACAAGTTCCACAGAAGATTTTAAAGATACATGCCTTAAAAACTGAAAAGAAAACCAAACCAAACCAACAATCCTTAAGGAAGTAGCACTACATTTTCTTTGGAAAGGAGTCTCAAGATAAGCCCCTAATAAAAAATAAGCTGCTTCCAAACATTGGCTTCTCCAGAAGACTGCACCAAAACAAAAATCCTTTATATCTCTAAATCGTTATTGTACATAAACCTACAGGTATTTTAATGCATAGGATGGGGGATTAGGGAGCCAGTAGATATGGTCATTTTAGCTTGGATATTGGGATACCGATTTTGTACTCTAATATCACTGTTTCAAACTCTCCCTGGAAATAGAAGCTGAGGTGTGATTCCTTAAGGAGTATGGCCAGGCAAGAGTATGAAAATATTCCCGGATCACCTCTCTGACTTTGCATCACATTCAGAGCTTTTAAGAGAGTATTTTCATTTTCTTTCTTCCTTTAGGGAGCACTGTCACAGGGCCTCATGCTCTTCTTTCCATATTCTTGAGACAGGACTCAGCATATGGCATCATGTCCTCTGTGTAGCTCTCTTTGCTACCTTGCCCTTCCCATCTCCTGACAGCACTTTGGGAGTGGAAGTAAAGCCTTTTCTTTCTCCTCTTTCATCTTCCTGCAAACTCCTCTGCTCATCACAATCTCACAATGGTTCTCTGTGCCCCCACAAAGCAGAGTGACCACCCCTCTGCTTTCCAACCTGTTTTAATCCCCATGTCTTGCTTACAGCTTCTGAGTGTAGCAGGTGAATGGAGAAGGAGCCAACCCAACGAAGGGCTGTCCATCACCCTCACTTCTTTTCTGTACCATGAACCTGGAAACTTTTCAAAAGATGCTTTTTAACCAGAAATATGTTGAACATTGTCGTGTTTATTTCACATTTTGAATGGAAGGATGGAGGTGTCTTTTGGGTCTTGAAGTTCATTATCACATTTCAAGAGCCCTGCTGATGGTTAGTAATATAATTAGATTATTTCAAAGTTTTACATGCTTAGGAAAGCCTTTTCTAATAAATTCCAATAGAGTTTTGGAATCTGCTGAGAATTCCAAATCTACAAATAAAGGAAAATGGTGAAAGACACAAAGTACACACTTTTCCAAAGAAAAAGCAAAATCAGGTTCATGGTAAACTAAAACATTTAGGTCTGTTTTTTCAGATGATTTATTTACAACCCCACATATTTTTATTCCTTTTTTCTCAAGAACAATTAATATTCTAAACAAGAGATTGATAATAACTTGCTAGGCCACCTGGAAGGTGGCTTGCCCATGTACAAGATTGCCAAATCTCTAGTTTACATAAATGAACCAGTTGAGCATTAGTCTGTCGAGAAAGATCACCTTTCTTTTTTTTTGCTTTACTACCATCAGGTAATCTCAAGGGAAAAAAGTGCCCCAAGAGTTCTGAAAGACAAACTGTCAAATACAAAGAAATTGTCCAGAGAAAGAAAGAACAATAATTTAAGAGAAAACTAGTGCTCTTTAGGCAATGAGACCTCTGTTTTTCTGAAGCACATTTAAAGGAAGATTTTTTTTATGGAATTTGAGTAGAAAAGAAATAGGTAAGAGAAAGTTTGAAGAAAAATGAGCATTTCTATAGTTATAGTTCGAGGTTAATACCACAATACATCAGTATGCCACTGTCATTAAATAGCACTCCAGATCTTTTCCTGGCTCTGATCCCAGCAATTAAAGTGATACTAGAATGAAATAGACAGATGATGTGCCAGAATTCTGACTGGCTTTAAAAAGGGAGGACTCATACCCTTTGGTAAATGGCAGTGATTGTAATCTCATGAAGAGCCAGAAATCAGAGAGCTTTGTGACATAGCTGAGACCATCTAAACCCTGAGGAAGTATTTAAAGGGAAATTAAAATGCAACATCTAGTACCTCAGGTCTAAGCAAACCCCCACTCTCCTGAGTGTTTGCCTTACAGAGGAGGAAAGCTTTCTAATTATGACATATACAGGTTTGTTGGACAAGAAAATTTGGGCAGAATTCTGCATACTCTTGGACTCATCTTGGTTGCCCTCAACCCTCTGAAAAATAGAAAAGGAATAAGATAAGAATCAAGTAAAGAGTATGAGCATTTTAAGTGAGAACCTGCTGACTTTTCCCCCAAGCCCATATAAGATGCAATATCATAAACACTTATGATCATCTTGAATTATAGATGGTGGTTTTACTTTACACAAACTTCGCTTTTATATAGCACAAGAACCCCCATCCTACACTTGCCATCCACCAAAATCAGACAGTCCTTCAGTTTTAATAAGTCATTAAAAATTTAGAAGCAAAAAAAGAGTCAGTCAAAAAGACCCATTTAGCAGCAAAAAAGGAGTCAGCTGGGATATAGCATAACTGTTCTGCTGCTGTTTGTTTTAGTTGTGTCAGATCAGGGACACCAAGCAAGCAGAATCGAGCTGTTGTTTTCATCACAATGTATTTTAATCATGAGATAGTATCCTTTGAGATAAGAACCTGACAGGTAAAATTACTTAGTATATCACCATAAATTTTCCTTGGTTTTTTTCTTCTATAACCTTCAATTATGAAGTGATGAATGCTTGCATAAGACACAGTACATTCACTTCATTTTCCAAGACTAAATTTAAGTCTCTTGGCTTGTAATATTTCACAAAGTCTGACACTTTCTTTTCAGCAAGTAGGTTTATAATCACACAATAAAGCAGTTTTTATTATCAAGATATGATAATATATTGCTTTTCCAAGAAAATTATAAGTGTCTATAGCATCTCTTCACTGACGGTTATAAAATAACACTGGGCACATGCTGATTGATTAATTTCAGATTAAATCGTATTTATCTCATTTAGATTAGATGAAAAGGGAACTGATGTTGGTTCAGTCCATTACAGAAAATGAAATTCACAACATGTAAAGTAAGTATCTACTTTAAAAAATGTTTTTATTGTTATTTATAGAGAGATACAATATCACAGTGATTAAATTAATAGTTTCAAGGCAGTGATGAGTAAATTGCTGGTTTCATTATACTGCTTAAGTACTAATGAGTTTCTGAGACTTTTGCAGGTCTTCTCTAAAACCTTGCCCAAATTCATATGTTAGCATGCCGTGAATCTGATGATTTCTTACTGGAAAAGCCATAAATAAACTAAAGAGCTTCTGCCCCCCTGTGTGCTCTGGCTCTCTGCAGAGGTGAAAAGTTCCTCAGGAAGCCATCAGCAGGAGGAAAAGAATAATTTCAGGAAGCTTAGCCTAGTTACAGAAAAAGAAATCTGAGATCTTGCTTAAAATTGCATGATGCCTTCTGCATACAGTTTCTCCTACAGCACATGTCCCATTCCTAGGGATGACTGATATGAGCAATGTGTCAAGGATATTGTTATGTTTAATCTTGTCATTCAAATATGATAGATGTTTTTCTGATAAATAATTTTCAGCCTGTAAAATCTCATCTTGCAGGACTCTCCAAACTATTAAAATGATCAGATATCAGCAAGAGGCCACCAAAAATAATTTAAAAAAGCTATTTGCAAGACAATTGTTTGTGAGGTTACAACATTTTAAACTATTTTCATTGACAGTTTTTTATGCTTCTTGGGATGACCACTTGCTGTATCTTTATGTATGCACAGCTCTGTTTTGCTAAATTGTCACTTGTTCTGCCCTCAGATTATGGAAATCAAATGGCACTTCTCCATCTGTTGTAAATTGCTACTTGTAGATCTTTGGGTGCACCAGTAGAATAAGAGCATGCAATTACCTCACTTTGTGCAGATTAAGAGTTGTAACATTATATCAGTGCCTCTAATAATTATCATCTGTGGAATTGTTTATGTTTGAGTCTTCAGCAGTTTGCCCGTGTAAGACAGGACCTGCCTTTCACTGCTTTTGTGTTCAAGTCATGGGTATTACCCTTGTTTAATAAGTAAGAGGATTGTGGATGTTCCTATCTAAATAACTTCTCAATAGCTTCAGAAGGTTTCACTGCCTCAGTTGCTCAGTGAAGCCCTGTTACAAAAACTGCCCAGCAGATGCAACCTCTGAGTGAACCCTACCCTGTGATCAATTTGTCTGTTCCTACAGAGAGAACGGACTTTGGAAAAACCATGCCCTGTGATGGGAACTCATCCAGGGAATGGTCATAGAGAACTTGGAAGTAAGTTTTCACTCAGCATTAAGAGGGTCTTGAAAACCCCCAGGAAGGGAAAGGGATATGTTTTGCAGTCACTGAATAGAACCCACCATTGGTAAAAGTGCAAAGAACTCCCTGAAAATCTGTCACATAGAAATTACTTATTATCATGCACTGTAGGTAGGTGCTGTGTGTAACAGTTATGCAAATGTGTCTAAGAGCAATAGGACAGTCATGTGATGTTTCCAAAGGTTTATAGAGGATTTCCAAGAAGGAAAAAGAAAAATCAAATATCTGTCATCTGCAGATCTGAAATTCATATAAGCAAAAATTCCAGGCTTCAAAAAAATTAATTAGTTATCTAGTACTCAGCTAGATTAAAAAGTTTACCATTTTAAGTTTAGGACTGCTCTATTGATAGCTTAGAATATATGTTTGAGGAATGTTTTCCAAATTCTTTTCCTTAAGTACTGACGATAGCCTGTGTATAAAAATGCATAAGAGTCCAATTGTCTGCATTTTCATGTGCAGTTAATACAATCATTAAATCCATTATGTCAATTTACAATGGATACAGGACTAATGATTTGTATATATTAATAATTCTTCATCCAAACAGAGGTTTATATGTACATTTTGTCTTATGGCTAGAAAGCCAATGCAGTTAAAGAATTTTTATAACCCCTGTGCAATTAACAGCTTCTCTGATTATTTTTCTCATGTAAAACATTCTTTTGCCTACAATTTTGTATTTGAGTCAAGATGTACAGTAGAGAATACTGGGAAGATCCTAATCTGTGTAAATCACTGTAGCTTTACTGATTTCTTGCCTTTTTTTATGAGCTGAAGTATTAGACAAATTTTTGTCCCATGTCTGTTTTACAGAGCTGTAGAGCCATGCTGATATCTTTGCCTGAATTGCCTGTGCAGAAGCTTGCTAGTTGATCTCAAGGTTAGTAGTGAGGGACTGTAGCTTTTTTATTATTTCCATAGGAAGTGAAGAGGGCAGGTTTTACTTCAGCCAGAATAATAAAGATGAACAAGAAAATTTAACTAAAACCCCATGAAAGCTGACACATTTAATTTGCATTTTAAGGGAAATGTAATGCTGCTTTTGATAGTGCAATCATTTAGCATGTGCTTAACTTTGAAATTAATCAGACCTGAGGATGTGGAAGAGTTTATATACATGTTTAAGTGCCTCGCTAAATCAGAAACTTCATCCTCACCACATAGTTTGTCAAGTAATGTGATAAATCTAGATTTCTTTTGTTCAGAAATCGCATAAAGCCAGGTTTGGATCTATATAACTGTATTTATTATTAATATACACTTACTGAATTCTTTATACAACATTACGATGTCTCGGTCTGAATTTCCTGCTTTGGATATATATTGTCACAACACTTGTGACAGCTTTTTGATTACCAGAAAAGAATTATGTTGGAATAATGAACAGCTGAAGGCTAACCATTTTACACTATATATACATACATATATATGTGTATATATATATATACTCCTTTTCTTCCCTTTCTTTCTCCTTTGCTGTTGTGCTGCTCATCCTAATCATTGATACACCAAGGTAAGGATTCAGTTTAGAGCCAAGTAGGATGATGCAGACTCAGTCTGTAATCAAATCCACACTACCCACTGCTGTTTTATTATTAAATGTTATTTCCACCTTCATTTCCATGCATAATGTAGCTAGAAATGTTAACACATTTTATTTATTTTAATATGAGATGAGAGTTCAGCAAAAGTTTAGAATTCTCTGCACAAAAGAGTACTTGGAATTACTGAACTTTGGCAGAAGCTGAGGGACTTGATAAACTTTCTGCAAATAAACACTATCTTCCTTTCAGTGGAAATAATGAAGCATGAAAGTATCAGGATCCATTTAGCTATCCTGGCAAGTCTTCTTTCTTAGTAGGGAATATGTTCTGAAACCCTTTTCAAATTTATGAATAATTTTCTCCTAGACAAAAATTGACAAACCGGGTCCTGTGAGTTCAAATGGCGAATGACATTGATATGGGACTTGAAACAGAGGGCCCTTGGTGATATACTCCTTTTTTAAAACATATTTGTATTTTTGCCAATATACTTTAGCTAGTCCTGAGGATCAAAAGCTATGATGAGGGAAGATGCCTCAATGACTGAGAATGAATTTGGTAGTGAGGAGATATGTGCTCTATCACTTTTCCTGCCATGAGCTTTGGAGCAGAGATTCAGATGCCTAAAAGCAATCATCTGCAGCCAGTTCTGATGTCCTGGCCTCCAGCTGTTAATGTAGAAGAGCACAGGTTTCCTGTGGGTTCTGTGTCATCACTGGCTACCTGGTGGACTTGATTTTGTCGCTACTTACGTGCATGAGACATCCCAAATCTCTCCCTCAATGTGACTTGAGCAATTATTAGAAGTCATACAGGGACGTCATTGTTCAGTGGACTTGCAAAAGCCAAAACATGTCTGCCTCCATGGTACTGCTAAGAAATGCTTGAACAATATTAAACACATCTTTGGACACCCTAAATACCCAAGTATCCCTTTAAAAATGGAACTTTCTCTGTGTGTAGGTATTTTTAAGATGCAAGGAAGCAGGGGCAGAAGCATGGACCCAGGTTAATATCTCTGCAAGGTGGTCTTGAACACCCGTTTAGACTGGTGGGCACTGGTATGCCCCCAGAGTGCATCACAATGCAGTGGGTACAAGTTTTTGACACAGTTTACTGGTTCATGGAGAGTCCTTCTCTTACAAGGAAATATTGTGAGAGTTAGGCTCTCTAGGAAATAGAGAACAGGAAAAATGTTTTCAAAATAGACTCAAAATTCTTACTTTCTACTATGTCTCAATTAAAGCAGTTCCAGTATGGGCCTCAGTTACTTTAGAAATTGTGACTGGAAAGAATATTTTTTCTTGAACGTGCAGAGGAGAGAGAGATTCCTGGTCTATGCTCATTAATCTCTATCATTGCAAGAAGCAGCTTAGGAATTATTTTCAAATGTTTTGTAATATTTAAAGTAACTTGTATTGAAAAATGTGGTGTTTTTCTTCCTTCGTGTAAAGAGCAATGTGTTTTGCCTTTGCGACTTTTATCGTGGTTGCCCTAGATTTCTGTTACAGAAGTGAAAGGAATGATTCATGTTCTCTCCCTTTAATTTAAGCAACATGATATTTGGCCTTAATTATTCTCTTAAATATGTTAAAAAAGAATATGTTTAGAGTTTGGTAAGATTTCATATTATGATAGGCTGAAGCAGCAAAACAAAGACAGAATTACGTAGAGCATGACCTTTCCTTGTATGATGTCTCCTTGTATAAAAATAAGTCTCATCAGACTGTGATTTAGATGCCAAGCCAAAGGATGGTAACTGTAATTAGAGGCTTAAAATGGCAAGATGAAATATCCTTATGTTAAATATAAAATGAAGCTTTAAAAAAATCAGGAAAATGTTTGATTTTTTTCCTCACTTTCTTGATATAGTACCCAACCAACTTACTTCTTGTTATTTGTCAGTTCTGCAGCACCTTATATTATGGAAATATCCTCATTAGTAGTATTCTGAGAAGAATAATTGGGGTATTATGATTTTTTATTATCTTCTTTAGAACCAGGCAAATGACTGCTGTACATTTAAAATGTACACGTAAAACATACACACACAAAAAAGCACTATAAGGCTTATTTATATGATAGGTTTGAAAATCTGGGGGAAATGCATCATCTTATTTGATGCAAGAAGATTTTGAGGGAAAGAAGAGCAGAGAATACAGTTTCATTAATCCTATGTTGGTACAGATTGTTTTAATTTCATACCATTTCTGTGTCATCACACACTTTATTATTGGCATCTTGCTTATTTTTTTGGTAGCTGCTCAATTATTGTGTGGTTTACAATGAAATTGCTGACACAGCTTTAACAATTCAAGCTTAATTAAAGTCAAATGTATGAGTTGCACTATTCTAACAATATGGATAGTCATTTCAGGAATAAGTTTAGGCATTTTCCTTGGAGTAAAGCATGACTAATACCTGCAAGCAAGCAGTGGAAAGCAAAAGAGGTAAAAATCTTTTTGACCATGACTGGAGAGAACAAAAATCCTGTAATCTCAGTAACAGCCCTCTGAAAGGATACTGCAAACACAGTTTAAGATATAAAAAGTTCTCTAATAAGTACAGTGTTTTGGGAATAAATGGTGAAATACAAAGAAAGGGAAAAGTGTTTTGAAGAACTAAAAACTTTCCAAAGCAGGGATGCAAAATCACTTTCCACCTCCCAAAGACAGGGAGGTGTATTTTCAAACAATGTACTGAGACTTGACTGAGAAATTCTTGCTGGCTTTAAAGAGATGTCACATGGCTACATTTCTGAGCACAACTTTGAAAATCTGCCCCCTAATGTGATGTAGTAATTAATGAAAACTTCTAACAAGGAATCTAATTCTTTTATTTTTCTCTCACATAAAGCATTGAGACAGTTTAGCTACCTATTCATTCTATACCTTTCACATGAAATTGTTTAAAATTATTTTTCTCTGCAAACAGGTCCACCCATCAAATGACATATGCAGTTTTACTAGTTTCCAGTCATACTGTGTTCGTTCATTTCAGTTGCCCTGGAATCTCAATTTCCTCCTTCCCAGCCTCCAGTCTGCCTTCTGAACAAAACACATCCACAGAGAAGATGGGAATAAGAGCATTCTTCCCAGCATGGTATATCCATAGATCCACAGATCTTTCACCTGATTTCTCCACTTGCCTCCTTCCTAACCACATAATTGGCATATAAAGGTCAGGGCGAAACAATACACTTTCTGATTTCTCCCTTTCTTGCCTCTTCATTCTCCTTCCCATCCCTTGTCTTCCAACGTTGTTTTAAAATTAATTATTTTCCTCATTGCTTTTTAACTGGAATATCAGGAAATTAAAATAGAATTTTACATTATGTACAAGATTGTCTCACCTGTGGAATGGCTATAAATGGAAGAAGAGAAGTCTTTAAAAGAGAAACTCTGTCAGGAGGCAGAGACCAAAAAGGACTCGTTAACTCTGCTTCCTTTTGAGAAATACACAATAAGTTTAGAAGCAATCAAATACTGCCAATGGAAGATCTCCCATTATTTTAATCTGTTGAAAAATAATTTTCTTATGCAAAATTATTCTGCTTCTTTTTTGAGACTGTCACTCTCATGATTATAATTCCCCAAGTCAATGTCTGTTATTTATATCCACACTTTACTCCTGCTGAAAAGGCAGAAGCTTAGATATCTATTCAGTGTTTTCTGGAGACTGAAAACTTTCTGAATTGAAAGAACAAAATCAGGAGTTTTAGTTAGGGGGTTTATTCAAAGTAAAATTAATTTTCTGTAGATACTTGATATAATTTCCCTGGTATGAAAGCAAGGATTTTTGGTCAAGAGCAAGGACAACAGAATTTTGTGAGTGTAATTTCCATTTGAATTTTAATGAGTACATATAGATAGATTTTCAGGATATTTTTCTTGAGACTTTATAGGGCCACACTTTTCATTTCATTGTTGGACAGCCAGGGTATGTCAGACAGGCATGTGTAATTCAACGCAGCTAGACTTGTTGAGCAAGTGAGGTTCTGGTGTAACTCAACATCCTGCTATCTGGAAACCAAAAATCATGCCCAAGTGGGTTCAATCCAGCATGCTGTACCTCATATCCGCTCTCCCTAGTCTTCCATCTTCCTTCTTGCTTTTCTCTTTCTTTTGGCACCAGAGGTGGAGTGACAGATAAGCACAAGAAGTTGCACAGCATCTGCCACTATTTCGTGCCATGAGACTCTCCCTGTTGGCCACCTGCCCCAGAATATGTTCTCGTTCATGTGGCTAAGGGCTTCTGCAAAATGCTAGCTGTTGAATCCAGACTATATTGAGCACCTGATACTGCATTCTGCCCTTCTGCTAGTTGTTATGGCTTCAATAAATGGTAGTTTTAGATAAAAAAGAAAGAAAACAACCAAACACAGAGAGAAAAATTTGAAGATAAAGGAAAAAGGACAAATAATAAATCAGTCATTAAATTATTTTCATCAGAAAAAATATTTCTTTTAAGGTTTTATATAATTTCAATAATGCAAAACCAAAGACCAAATTCATTTTAGGCAAATGTGAGAGAAATTTAGAGTAATCTTTATTCTTGTACAGAAAAGAAGAAAGATGGCTTGCTGTGTTATGTTGACCCTAATTCTAGTTTGGATCAGACATGTGCACAGTGCTAAATTTCCTAATGCAGCTGAAATCTAAATACTTAGGTCCCCTTTCTGGTTGCAGACCTTGGAATGAACCCAACGTGGCTGGCAACTTTTGCTTTTTTTGTTTGTGCTCCTGACATTTCTTGTTGTACCTGTGCATTGCATTTGTATAGCAATGTTTTAGTTCAGGGGCAGCTACAGAGGTGGTTTCCATAAGAGGGTGCTGGAAGCTTTCCCCTATGTCTGGCAGAGCCAGGACAGACCTGCCACTGGCCAAGCCCATTAGAGATGGTGGCAGCACCCCTGAGATAACAGATTGCTCTGTTAGGAAGGAAAAAACTGTGACAGAGAGAGAAGAGTGGAAATACGCAAAAGAAACAGCTCTGCAGACACCAAGGTCAGTGAAGAAGGAGGTGGAGGTGGTGGTCCAGGAGCTGGAGCAGAGATTCCCCTGCAGCTTGTGGTGCAAACCATGGTGAGGCAGCTGTGCCCCTGCAGCCCATGGAGATCCAGAGAGGAGCAGACATGCACCTGTAGCCTGTGGAGGACCCCATTCTGCACCAGGTGGATGCCTGAAAAAGGCTGTGACCCTATGGGAAGATGGCACTGGAGCAAGGTCCTGGCAGGACCTGTGACCCTGTGGAGCAAGAAACCCACGTAGGAGCAGGTTTGCTGGCAGGACTTGTGACCCCGTTGAGGACCCATGGTGGAGCAGTCTGCTCCTGAAGGACTGTGTCCTTTGGGAACAGTGCAGGCTGGAGCTGTTCATGAAGAGCTGTAGCCCATGTAGCCCAAAGACTCATATTAGAGAAACTGATGGAGGGCTGTCCCTTGTGGGAGGGACCCCATGCTGAGCAGGGGAAAAGTGTGAGGAATCCTCTCCCTTGAGGAGGAAGGAGTGGCAGAGAAAGCATGGGATGAACTTACCACAGCACCTAATCCCCATGCCAGATGGCTGGGATGGGGGTGGGGAGTTAGGGTATTTGTGAGTGAAGTTAAATCCAGGAAGAAGGGATATTGGTAAAGTAGACTCAGTACAGGAAAGATCAATGTTCAGTATGTGCTTAAGGACATTAAATGACATGCATAAATATTAAGCAAATTAAAGCCATGGCTGTGAAAAGCTCTGGCACTGAGCTATTACAGTTAAGACTGAATTACAGCCTCTAATGCAACTCTCTGCCATTGCTCCCTCCATTTCTGTATATTTCATCTCTTTGGTGGCAGTGTTCTTTGGCTGATTCCTACCCAGGGGCAATTAAAAAAAAAAAAAAAAAAAAGAACTAAAATAGTACTTTTTTTTTCCTGAGTAAAAAGATATAGCTAAACTCAAACTTTTCCCATTATAAGAAGAAAAGAAATAGTGTCTCTTTTCTGAGCAGCTTCATAGACAAAACTATAACTTGCATGCTGCAAGATTCAGTACAACAGAGGAAGTGTAAAAGTCCTTCCAATTCCTTTTCCTGAACAAAATTAATTCTAATCTGTCCCAGTCATGATCCTACTTTTACCTATGTCTTAGTGCAGTCAGAACTGATCCAGCAGCAGAAGGCTCACAAATTCCTTTCTCAATCTTAGGCTATTCTAGGATTAAATCACACTGTCTTTATAGAGGTAAGCCCTTATTCTCGGAAATAATTCTTAAGCAGTCCAGTAGGTCTGCTACCTGTGATTAAGGCTTACTGAAACAAATGAGGATTGAGCAATTTTTCTCATAATTGTTATTGGTGTTTTAATCACTTTTTACTTAATACTCATACCACCCTTTTCAGGAGCTCTTCCATTTATGTGAGACATTCTGAACTTTGAATGGCTTATGCAAAAGGCCACTGGATACTTGGAAGAGATGCTGTTTTTGCTGCATTTCGTGGCAGATCAGAAATTACTTCCAAAGAAATTAGAATTAAAAATCATAGGTATTTTTTGACACAGAATTCTATTGCACCTAGCAGACCTTGTAGCCTCCATGAAAACTCTTCAGATTGGTGCACTTGGTTCACCCTCTGTGAAAGAAGAATATATCCTTCTGCCAAATTCATTGAGCTCAGAAATAAATATGCCATACTGCTTTAACACACTGGTATTCATTTTACTGACAGTAAGACTTGAGGCATGCTTTATCTGTATTTACATCCTTCTCAAAGTGAATTCCAAGTTCTCAAACTGGAAAGTTTTGTTGTTGTTGTTTTGGTGAGAGGGGTTGTGTGATTTTCCTTTATTAATTATCTGTTTTCAAGACCACAGTCCGATTTGTATTTTCCTACTGCCTTCTCAAAACTGTTTCGTGGAATCTCATCAAATATGCTGCTGAAGTCAGGTATACTTTGGTACATTTGTATTATATCCAAATATCTTGGGTTTATATCTCTGAAGGAGATTAA
This sequence comes from Promerops cafer, assembly GCA_013398275.1. Taxonomy (NCBI): domain Eukaryota; kingdom Metazoa; phylum Chordata; class Aves; order Passeriformes; family Nectariniidae; genus Promerops; species Promerops cafer. Next base: position 477,205 of record VZSE01008031.1, read on the forward strand.
TTTGAACAGACCAGCTTCAGGTTTGACAAGTGCTAATGTTCTTAAACTACCTATCTGCTTTAGTGATCAACTCATCCTGGTTTTAAAACCAAGAGTTTCAGTTTCAAATTTGCCTTTTTTTTTTTTTTCCCTTTGGGCAAAAATAGATTAAATGTATTCACTTTCAACTTGAAACTATGACGTGCAGATTTCAAACCAGCCTTCATAAGTCATATGTACCAACTAAAGTACCTTTTATTATATGCTCTTGTTTCTAAAGGTTATTACTATCAGTGACTTCTCATTGAGAGGAAGAAATCAACCATTTATTTTTAAATAACCACATCCTAAATTACTTTGCAGTTCATAGAGCTGCTTCCCATGTTAGCTTGCACAACTGGGTTTTACAGGGAAAAACAAAGCAGACTTGTACTAGGCTTTGTTTGAGGAAGAACTGCTCTCCTCTGCTTAGATGCAGTGTTTCCCTGTGAGCTCGCCCACACACATCAGGCCTAATTTGGTCCATTTTATGCAAGTACAAAAAAAAAAAAGGAAAAGAAGAAAAAAAAAAAAGAGATTGGGATGACTGCATACAGTCCTAGCTATCCAGAAGGCAGATCAGCTGGAGACAGAGAGCAGTAACAGAGTGCCAGCTTCTGAGCCCAACTGAGTCTGACAACAAATCCCCGCGGGACTGAGGGAGTCTGTCACTGGTAATGACAGAGCTATTGGCACTAGAGGTAGCTTTAAGGTGCCTCCTACCTTCCCAGTAACAGCAGTTCTGTTGCTGAAAGCACTGAGAATCTTCCACATTAGCTATTATGCAAAATTCAGAGTGTAAGTTAGCAACTTCAGCAGTCATGTTAATTTGGTTTGCATTTAGAAGATTCTGCACAGTTCCCTGTGCGCAAGTGTTAGAGTTTTGGGGGTTTTTACAAATGTTTTTAGGACTGATTAAAGTTTTGGTTTCTGATTATGATTATGATGTGTCATAGCAATTAAATGCAAAATAAGGATACATAAATCATATGCTACAATAAACCTGTCTCTAAGACAGACATCACATGTCAGTACAGAGATTTGGAGACAGACAAATCAGTTGTCAAACATGTTATTTGCAATGCTCTCTGAAAATGACTACCTCCAACAACAAAAATAGGAGAATGTAGCCTGCATCTAAATAAATAGCATATTTATGTGTTTGTAGATAAGCCATTTTAATTCACTTTGGGATCAGCACAGAAAAGACCTGAGCTCTGTCCTACTGCTTATGTCTAACTACCTACAAGAGCACAAGAACAAAAGCTATTTTTATTCTCTTCTAAATCAATAGATGCTTCTTCCTCAGAAAAGGCTGAATTTTGCTTGCTTAGTTTATAAAAAGTAAATTTATTAAACATAACTAGGTATCTAAATTGCAGTGAAAAAACAAATTCTGATTTTGGCAACTCCAAGTACAGCATACAGAAATACCTACCATAGTTCTGCAAAACAGCTCCCATCAGTCTTTGTTGATTGAATAGACCATGATCCCAAGACCACCAAACTCGGAAGGGCAACTTGCCATGATCTTGGAGTATAGTGCAAGACACAGGGTGATCCTGCTCCCTCTTGCTCTAACTTCAAAGTCTAAATTAAGTCTTGTTCATGAGTACCAGGTGCACCGGACTTGATCATAAAGACAAGTTGTAAGGATCAGCATTACTTTAAAGATTGCTGTGGATAAGTGGCTTGTCCAGCTAAAAAATCCATGGAAATTGTGTGCTGCAGAAAAGACAACAAAAAAAAAGTAAACACAACTAGAGTGAGAGAGGATAGCAATTGCTTATATCGAGGGTGACTTTATTCAGAGCAGAACCTGGATGTTACTAATGTTTTAAATTAATTTCTTCCTGCCTCAGCCTAAGACACAAGATTTCAACCTCAGCTCACCTAATCCAAGGGAAGGTGAGACAAAGGAGAAAATGGGAAACAAAATATCAGAAGGAATATGAAATACCAAAAAAAGTTAATAGATACAGATAAATATGTGAATACTGTAGTTGCCTAGTGCAAATTCGATAGTATGTTAACCAACTGCAGTGCATAGATTTCTTGAATGATTTTATAGAAAAAATATTTTATTCTTCTATAAATCTCTCAATGAAATAAAAAATAATCCTAGACTGTGAAAAAACAATTGCTAAATTGTTCAGTTTAGTGAGAAGATCTGAAGTGATTCATCTTCCTTCTTTTGCTTGCTCTCCACTCAGCAGTCTTCCTTCTTCAGGGTGAAAGCCTGTGGCTCAGTTCCTCCTGCTCCTAAACCTCCTTTCCAACAGTCTGTACCATAGAAATCACATTCTTTTGATGGCACTTTTTTAATAACCTTCCTAAAAGAATTGACAAGAACTGTACTAGAATAAGGATGATCACCTGATTCAGTTTCTGAGAAACCATACTGAAAATACAAGGGGAGTTTCCACATGCAGTTGTGTCACAGCACAGGCAAGTGGATCATTTTCTCTCTATTACCCTCTGCATCCATGGAGGCAGGAGAGAAACCCTTCCCTGTAGTTGCATGGTAACAGGCTGCAGCTGTGCAATGACATGAAAGCCCCCAACACCTCAATCTTGCTAAGACCCCAGATACTGCTGTGGACCTGAAGGTAGTACTGCTCTTTGGAAAGGGTGAATCAGCCTCCCAGTGTGGAAGCTTACCGTTTAATGGAAGCTTACACATCTCTAAGCATGTTCAACTCCAGGACTGAATCCAGTGATGAAAAAGTAGGCTTCCCATGTAATTACTGCTTTGCACTGTAATGTATCCTGCCTTCTGTTGCCTGTCTAAAGCAGACTATTCTTTTTGCAAAATATAATTTCAGCTGCTGTTATGATTTTTGGCATATTCACAGGACTTTCTGTGAATAATATGACATTGGTAATGTTATTTACGCAAGTTGCCCATCTAAACTCAAAATACCCTGGCACCCATTCCTATACCAAGGCTCCCAACCAATATGTGAACAGGCTGAGTGCCATCTGAAAACATAGACATGAATGTAGGCAGCCAACAGATCCTTTTTTATGGTCATATGGGTGCTTGGGGCAGGAGTGCCAGCAGACAGTCTAGCAGAGCACTGCTTAGACTCAGAAACACATGCATCCTCTTTTGAATTTAAACCTTTTTTTCTTCCATTTTAAGTTATACTTGACTGCTCTTAGGTCTCTTTTAAAATATTGATGCACTGAAAAGCACATCTTATTTGTTGTTATAATGCACAGATTTTTCCTAGAAGAAAATATTTTCCAAGAGAGAAGTTTTATAGCAAATATTTTTGCTTCTTGGACAACATTTTCAAATGTTGTTTCAAGCAGTTTTTAAATAGTCCTGAAGAAAATGTCAGTGGGTCCTGTTATGTGTGATATGACACAGGAAATACTGTATTCACTCTGACTTGGTGTCATATCTCATCAGGGACACATGCAAGCCCTGTTACAGATAGATATGGAATAGCTTACTCTGTGCAGGCTAAACCTATTTCTGGCCTCTTCTGAGCTGGAGATGATTAGAAAGGATTAGGTCTTGACACAGTAGTCTGACCTCCTTCTTGTAGGGTATTACAGTAACTCTTTGCACCAAAGTAAAATTCTTAATTGCTCTTTCATTCTATTTCATCTCTAGGACAAAATGACTTTGTGTGTAATGAGTTGCTTGGTTTGGTTGCACCCATGCTGGATGACAAACTATTTTCTCTTGGTTTTAAATTTTCGTGCATTAGGAAACAAAGATTTATCTGATTTAAAAAATTCTGAAAGTTATTTCAGTTCTACCCAGTTATTCTTCTCTGAATCCTATTTGCTTCTTTATTATGCATACTTCATACATTATTCCAGACAAGAATAACAGAAAACCTACATCTAATATAATTATATTCTTCATACTATTGATAGTTCTGTTCCTTATGCATGCTTAGCATAATACTTGTTTTGTACCAGGAATCGCACATTGACTAGAGGTTTCCATTTTATTGACTGCAATGACATACAGGATCATTTATGTTAATGTAAAATCCTTTAAACTGCATGAATGTTTAATTCTTCTCCCCCTCTTCCCTCAGACACTTAATATTGCACGTATATACTGGTACTAAAATGCATTTTGTCATGGCTGCAACATGTTTGAGTTTTTCTCTGTCTGTTACCCAATGACTACCATCCCTAGCAACATGGAACACCTTGGAAGTCAAAAGAAACTGGTATCTGAGTCTCTTTTACACAGGGGGACATGTTTTAACTATAGGGAAATGTTTAAAGTGTCAGAGAACATAGAGGAGAGGCACAATATTTCTTCCCAAAATAATGTTAATCCTATCTATCATCTCACACAGGCATTCTGCTATACTGGTTTTTGTTCCCATGTCAGACAGGTATAACAATTTCTTTTCTCATGTACTTGAATGAACAAGAGGAATTATAAAAATATAGAAAAAAAACACACATTTGCTATCTATTAGTGTTTTGGAGCAGCAACTTTGATTAGATACTTCAAATTTTGGATGAAAATAAGCCATTGTTGTTCATCTGTTTCAGAGCTCTGAATATATTAACTCCAGGACTTTTATTTTATTGAGGCTGCTTGAGATAGGTGTAAAAATTATTCTTTTGACACTTGTTCTTGTTTATCATTATTTTTTCTGTAAAAAAGAATTAAAAAGGAAAGGACAAGAAAACCATTGCTTCTCAGCAATATGCCTGATTGCTGCTTGATTGAATGTTCCATTGGGCCAGTCTCTTCTTTTACAAGATTTCTATTTCTGTTATACCACAAAGTATGAAACAGTCAATTGAATGCTATTTAGAGATTTTGGAATTAGAATCTAAAATACTTAAACTTGGAAAAAAATTCTAAGTTTAAGAAATTCCAGGACCTACCTATAAATATCCTGAGTATTGGTATTCACCTTTCTCACAATATAAAAACTCATAATAATATATACATGTGCATATATCTGTTTGTGGAAGTTTAAGGTTCTAAGGCCTAATTTTGTCATTCAGCTTTGATAATATTGGTGTCAAGAGAATAACTTATAACTTCATTAACCCAACTCATTATTATCTGTAATATTTATAAAAATTAAATAAATTATAAAATGTTACTGTAATGCCTAAAGATAATTTGCTAGATATTATTTGGTCACTTTTATTCCTAGAGCTTAGGCACATGTATAAACCACACAGTATTACAGCTGACTGTACATGAAATCTGTCAGCTTCATGTATTCTTGAATTTGAAGTCTTTTGCAGGATGTTAAATGTGATTTGAAAAGCTTTTCTTTAACCTGTTCTTCTGTCATTTGTTTACAATGAGGAAAAGTAACTCTGTTGTTATAAGGTTAATTCTGCTTCTTTTTATGTAGATGTGAATGTAGAAAAAATTCCTGTGAAATTCTTAAGAAAGGAATTCCTATATAATTAATTTTTTTAATACAAAACAACTACCTTTTGATTCTTATTGAAATCTTTTTATCAACACTAACAGGAACTAATATATCAAACTAAACCATTCTGTTTTGAAAGCACAGACTCTCAGCTTTTGATTTCTAGTAATGTTTTTGATGAATACAAATGCCTTTTCTGGAATTTTCCAATTCTTTGTGGACCTAAAGCTCCAAGAATGTTTTGGGAAGCCCGGGGGGACACAGGGTGTATGAAAGTATATAGAATCTCTGTGTTAAATTCTGTGGTGAAATTAAATTTTAAATGATCCCCACTTCTAACCATGCTGGAGAGGGAGAAGGTAGGTGGGAGAGTCAAAGCTACTTTTCTCCTGTTTGCGATGTCTGAGTTGTCACTCAGGCTGATGTCCCTACCTCCTTAATTCACTGAGAAAGATGGCATGCTGGAATAAAACCTGCATGCTGGAGCAAAACCAGTTTCTCCTGCCTATTCCAGCAGTCCCACCTTTGCTATGAGTACCCCACCTTGTTTTTTCATAAAGCATCTTAACTGCCAGCATTGCAAAAAAGCTCTTCTGGCTGCAAGAACTGGGCAACAAATGCCTTCTGTCACTTCAATGTATTCCAGGTCCTCCCTTCTCCACAGCCATCCAGGCTGCAGTAAATATCCTTGAGCTAACGCCGTGACTGTTTATATGACATCCAGAATTAATAGCTCCAGGGAAGGGCTTTATGCCTGGAAAGAGCTTGCAGCTTTGGGCCTCAGCTGGTGGAACTAAATGCTGAAGTGCTGTGAAGGGTGACTTATTCCCAGTCAGCCAGCTATTTGGTGTCTCTGAGGTTTCTGACACACGAGCAAGTCTTGTTGCAGTAGTTTAAGACATTATCATCCCCAGCTGTCAGCTCGGCTGTTGTGCTGGAGGTTACCACCTCCATAGCAGCATTTGCTATTTGCAAAGAATCAGTCCTTCTAATTTTTAGCCCTGCATTTTCCTCAAATACAGTTTCAGTGGAAAATCAAACTAAAATACTGTATTCCTTACCAGGGGTCAGAAGTGCAAGCAGCTACAGCTTTCTCCAAGCAAGAACTCTCCTGAATTAACCATAACATCTTGAGATCAAAGGAGTCTCAAAATCTAGTTTTGGGTACTTTCAAATACTCTATCAAATTCAAGCCATTTTTATTATTAAAAAATTATCCCACGTACCTTCATTCATCCCAGCCTAAAAGATAAAACCAATAATATTAAGGAGAATTCAGATTGTTTGCAATATCCTATTTTAAAATCTATTTTGCTGCTTATGACTTTGCCATGCTTGGAAATGTTTAATCTGAAATTCTCCACAATCTTAGCCTGCATTTTCTTGGAAATTTGTTTTAATGAAAATTACTCTATTTTCCTGAAAAAAGAGACAAAGTAAAGAAATATTTTGTTTGGAAATGTTACAAAACAAGTCAGTTCTGTCAGCACAAGTGTCCTTTTAGGACACCCATTTTAGAGTAGGGAAAGAAATGCAACAAGAAGTGGGTAATTGTAACATCAGCATGTCTTCTTCTGGGCCCAGGAAATTAATTTTAGAAAAATTTCAGATGTTAGTGTGGGTTTGCTTGAGTCAAACACCCAAATCCACTGAAGTCATCCGTCCTGGAAATCACCATACCTTCAATTTTCTGCTGTTGGTTGCTCACCAAAACTTCTGGCCTGCTCTGGGCAGTTTACAGCCCTTATTTTGGACAGTACTATGCAGGGGTCTTCACAAAATGTCTGACTGTGTGATAGGTGGCTGGAACAAGATGATCTCTAAGGTCCCCTCCTCCCCAGCCATTCTATGATTCTATGACTACACAGCCTCGGGCTGTGAGGATAAAGATGGTGTCCAAAATAGCTGAAACACATCATTCAGTGCACATGAAGATTTTCCAGAGACAAGGCCCCAAGGGGTCCTACAAGACTGAAATACTGGTACCCAAAAAAGTGCAAAATCATGAACCCATGGGTACAGATAGAAGTGTACTCTCCCAGTGGTATGACAGAAATTTCTGAACCAAAAAAATTCCTGGACCAAGACAATACACATTGATTGATTAATTTAACTGCCTTTTGAGTCCCTGTAAATTTTTGTCCTCTGCTATCTTCCATTGCAATGAGTACTCTACTTGAACAGTTTGCAGAATGCATTTTCCTTTGCTTTGACCCTTTCACCTGCTAATTTCTTGCGATGGCTCTTAGTTTTGTGTCATGAGAAGCAATGTCATTCTTGTTTTTGTGTTCTCCAAGCTGCTCATGATTGACATCTGTTACAATTCACTTCAGAAATGTTTGTCAAGACTGAACACCACTCTGTACAATCTCTCTCCACCTAGTTGTAACTCTTCTCCTCTTGACTTGATTCGTTGTATAACATCCTTTCCTGGGATGGGACAGGGAGAGTGGAATACAAAACCAATTCAATATGATAGTACATCACCAGTTCACAATGTCGTATTCACATTGTCTGTTCTTCTCTCTTTTCTTGTCTTGCTGTTTTATCCAACATTGATAGTTTGGAGTTTTTTTGTTGTTTTGGCTTGGTGTGTTTTGTTTTGTTTTGTTTTTATTCTAATTGTTTTTTAGTTCTGACCTGAAACTTTGAACAGGTAAAGTTAATCTAAAGGGTCTTCTCTGAGGTTGGCAGTGAGTCTAGAGACTGCCAGTTAAATATGGTTAGAAATACTTTTCCATATGTACAGTGCTTTAATTTTATAGTAAATAAATACCACCCACATTGCATTGCTTAGCTACCCAACAACCTAGGTACAATTAGTATTTCTTCTCAGTTGTATTTTGTTTTTACTGTGTTGAATAATTTGATATCAACAACAAAACTTATGTATTTTCTATCAAGTCTCTCTTATGAAATTCTTATAGCTACCGTAGCAGCAGTTTCCTGAGTGACTTCTTTTTAAGAAAATAAGAAGATGTAGAGTGAATGAGCTTGGACTTTGTCAAGAGGAAGAAGAAATCCCAGGTGTCATGGTACAAGTACATTAAGGAAGAACATCTGCTTGGCTTTGCCTGACACTTGATGGCTTTCTTTTATGGTAGCAGCTGTGGAAAGACATTAATCTTGTATGGACTGAGTTACCGATAGTAAATATATATATAATTTTATGTAACAGCAAAGTCACTTGTGCTTTTACAGTTTGCTGGCAGAAATCTCCTTGCAGACTGATGATCTAAGGATTTCTCTGATTCTGTTGGTTAGCTTACTCACCGGCTCTTGAAGCACTGAAGTTGCACTAATATTTGCAGGAAAACTGTTGATGCTTGGAGACATAAGGCTGGGTTTCCCCTTCCCCCACATGTGAAGAAAACAGTCTGATGAAAAGACTAAACTCTTTTTTGTCTGAGCAATCATCACTGCTCTACTCCATGCTGGAAAGGTCAAGGGAGTATTTGTGAATTCTTGTGCCATCATTTAAAATAAATATTGTAGCTCATGAAGTTACATTCAAAGTAATTTCCATGCAGCATAGAATTTGCTAAAAAGTAACATATTCAGAATCCATTTGAAGATTTGTATTTCATCTTCTGTAGTGTATTTATTCATGGAGATAAGTAGTATTTAGATTACAGGAATTTTTCAGCCTGTGGCTATTTCACTTGGGACTCAATAGGTTTGTTTCCAGCACTTCAATGTATCTGATAGTGGATCTGTCCTTGCAATCAGAATTGCAGGACCCTATATTTTCTTCCTGTTTCCATTATTTAAGGATGAAGGATTTTCTAAAATTGCCAGAGGAAACCAAAGGCAGCATGTGTCACATGCTTGTCTTTTGCTCAACACAGCATGCGACTGGAAAGCTCAAATACTTGATACAACACCTGAAAAGGGAGTTAGGTCCAAAAGCTGTCTTTAGCTAAGGGGACAGACCTTTCTTTGGGTCTGCACCAGCACGCTGCTTCAGGCAGAGCCGTGGCCACAGCAGCTGGTGTGTATGTGGCTGCCCACATTGTTTGCCAGCTCACTCCTGCCACAGTTTTGGCCTGGGTCAACTGGTAGTGTGCTCCAGGCAACATCTGGGCATGCCTGGGGCATGACAGAGGGAAAGGAATTGTCTCCATAGCCCACCTGGATGAGGGAAGATCAGAAATACATCTGAACACACGCTGTGCTGCACCAGCTGTGATTCACCAGCACAGTGCTCAATTCTCCTGGTTACTGAGACTCCCCAGAGATGACTCCCCGTTGCTTCAGTCTCAGCTGGAGTTCAAGATGTCCCTTATGTGCCTGTGAATATTTGCAAACAGCCTTTTGTTTTCACACTCACCCTTTCAGGAGGTGAGAAAAATCTCTTGAAAAACAATGCATAACCTTTAATGAAAGACGTTCTACATTGTGTGACTGGTCCTGCTTTTTGTACTCTTGCTAATGCAAATATCACACTTGGTATGCTGCAAGATTACTGCCATCATATAAGTATAGAAATACCAGAGAAGTGGCATCTGTGATGTTGAGAATCGAAATGTACAGTGTTTATTCAGCTATGAAGGGTTTATTTTGCAAATACACATCTGAATATTTGTAGAATAAACTATGTACATTGTGTTTCATTTTGCCAGCATTATGTTGCATATCTAATGCCTTCCCCTTCACTTCCCCTTTTTGCTCATTCTTAAAGACACAGAATAGGACAGTTTGACTTCCCAGTGGAGGCCATTTCTCTTCTTAAAAGATTTCCAGGGCTGTGGGCTCCTTCAGATATTTTTTCTGATCCAAGTGTGCTTTCCAAAGTAGAAGACCTCAAGGACTTCCAAGCTCATTTTTTTTGCCACTTCTCTTTTATGCTGAATCAGATGTGCTTCTTCAAAGGAGTTACGGTGTTGTATTGTAGTAACAGTGAGGTTTACTACCCATATCAAAACCATGAATTATCTGTAACAAACAAAGATTAAAAACTAAATCTGGAAATCCAAGAATTTTTTCATGTTTCCTTGGCCAAACATTTCTTCTTGAAGGTACACCTCTGGTAAACTGAGGTAGTAACATTTCCTAGAACACAGTCTGATATTAGAAAAGCATTTAGAAATATTTTTCCTCTTATTAATGTCTAGGAGTTGTGAGTTGTCACTTTTTTTTTGGGGGGNAGCTTATGTCTGTTCTCCCTACAAGTCAGAGAAGGCAGAAATCCAGTGCTATGCAGGCAGTTCAACAGTTTGATGAGTTTGAAGGCCTAGAGATTAAAAGTAACAGTTGTGGCTGTCTATTGTTAGATATCCAAACAAAAACCCTGCAAAACAACTGAGCAATCTTTATTATTTTACTGAGTTTATAGATTCTTACTATTGAGACATTGGAATATTTCTGTTTAGGGGAATGATTTACATTAGATTGCTCTGAACCTTGGTATGAAGGGTCTTTCCTTTGGTATTTTGCAAGAATGACAAAGTGAACACAAATTTAGATAGCCTTATATGAATAAGCATAATATCAAGACATTGCATGAAGATCAACAAGGTTTTGAAATTTATGCAGCATATTTCATTTTTTTTCTACATAGATAAAATTTCATCTTTTTGACCTGAACGATAATTCTCTCCAGACTTTTAAACAGGGATTTTGTACAAAAATTTATTTTCTAAATTAGCTGAATTTCAATGTGCATCTCTCTTGCTGTTTCTAGCTTGGGAAGTGTGAGGCTGTAGTGATGTGAAATTGGTGGTGTTGTATAATTCCCAAAAATGGTTGCTTCAGATAATATTTTTTCTGACTTCTTTGTTATTCACTCTTTCCACTTTATGTAGTAATAATTTCCAGCAGGTTTGTCATTGTGAGTTCCATAAACCCAGGACAGTCTTGTCTTTAGCCCCGGACTACTCATTTTTCAGCTAACTGTTCTAGAATGTGTCACCCTTGCCTCTATTTGTTAATTAATTATATGCTAATGAACTGCCTTTCTTTTATTCTTTTGGAAACAGCACATCCTCATCATTTCTAATTTGCTTATCTCCAAGTATATTACAAAAATGCTGGGAAGTATGCTGCAGGATCATTCAAAAAGAAAGTAAACAAAATAAATCAGCCAAAATAAAAAATCTGGATACAAAAAAGAAATTTAAGCATTACAACTGGGGAAAAATGCAAGGTCTTTGGTAGTCAAGATGCAAGTATTTTTCCTCTGCTTTGCTATCAAGTTTTTTAGCTCCATGGGTACTGCCTATTTATTCTTTGATCCATCTTTATATTTTTTACCCTTTAAACCATTTTGTGACAGATTAAAAAATGCTGTAATTTCTGCTTTTTTCTACTCACAGTAGGAAAATGGTAGTTTAGTACTTTTATGGCTCACTGACTGTTAATTCAAGGAAAACCCCAATGTTTCATGTGCTGAAGAGGTTTGGGGCATTACCCTTTTTTTTTCTCAGAGTGGGGGAAATGAATCATTAACATAAATATACTTTTTGTTTAACCCCCATTTGAATTCGATTTATTTTGCATCTAAAGCAAACTGAAACAGAGCAAAACAAAAAAATATATTTTGCCTTTTTTGTGTCAGGTCGTACCTTTCAAAGGTACGATTTGCAATGAGCTTTTCGTCCTAAATGGCATCCAAATCTGAAAATATAATACCTAAGGACCAATCATACAAATGAAAAAGGAGAAAGTGAACAGAGCTTGTGGTGTTGCATTTCCTGCCTGCTCTCTAGAACTAGTTGAGTTTGGGTTTTGAAACTCCAGGAACTCATGTCTTTCAGTAGACTTTCTCCTTAGAGTGAAAGAAAAGCCCACAGAGAGCTGGGACATTGTGTATCAATACACAGATCTAACTGGTCCCAAGTGAGTATAAAGTTTGACCTGAAGTAAGAGAAAATCTATAGATGGAAGATGGGAAAATAATATCCCTGTAGTTAGAGGAGAAGCTCTCTGGCAATATTAACTCCAGACTAAGCAGTGAGATGAATCAGTTCCTGATGGACAAAACGCATGCATGGAGCAACAGCTCAGAATTTCTCATCTTGCAAAAGCCAGAGGAGAGAGAAGATGTTGCTGTTTTAAAGGCAGATAAATAGAACATAGATAGCTCTGATTTCTGAAAAGTTGTATATGTTTTCTTCCTTGCTGATTTTATTCCTCAAATCAAGAGAGTCATGTGCTTAATAGAGCTGAAGGGAAAACCTCACATCTAGAAACCTGGAGTTCCACCTGAATTCGAATTTAGAAAGAAGATAACCTTTGAACTGCAAAACCTAGAGTCCTTGGCTACCACATCCAGAGATGGAAGAATATATCCACTGAAGAAAAAACCCCTTGCTTCCTCCCCAGCACAACGCGTTGCTGAGATGGAGGGGACCAACAGTCACAGTTACTGGATTTGCTTAATCTTGGAGACAAACTCAATGTTCATGCAATAGCACAATAAACAAATAGTGTTATGTTTATATATTAGAGTCACCAAAGTTTTCTTACAGCTAAAATCAGTTCAGATTCTTGGTATGTCCTCGAGGAACTCAGTAAGATATTTGCTGCTTGTGCAATATTCCCAAATAAGATTTCAGACTGTGTAAGGGGAAATGTGTGAGAGATATCTTCGTTAATTTTCATTGTGGAGATTTGTAATCAAAGTTAGGCATTAATCTGATACATGGAGTTTATATGAATCAGTTATTTTAAAAACTGCAAATTTATACTGATGAGATAAAATTCATTCTATAAAAGTCAGATATAAGCATCTCACCTGCTGAGAACAAAAGATTAATCCTCCTTATTTCTTTTCTTGCAATTTAAATCAGGAGGTAATATGTTTCCACTTTTCAGATTTTGTTCAAGGAAAAAGAATATGGAAATAAATTGTATTTTTTTTCTCAATTTGAAAGCTAAAGACTATCCTACGTGTTCATAAATCAGTCAAGTTCTCCCTTTAGAACTGCATTTCTTTTTAGGCTGTCCTTGATAATGTTGCTTGGACAGGGTAAAATTATATATGGCAGAACAAAGAATAGTGCAAATAATGCAGCACATGTTCCATTCAATCTTTTTAAAGTTTTTAAATGGGAATTATGAGGATATTAATTCTCTGTCATATAGCGAGCTGGGTCACACAGAGGGTAAAATCAGTAATTTCTAAACTACATCTTTAAGCTCGCTTAAACAGTGTACACTGAGGCCCACAGAATGCAGCTCAGAAAATGGGATACTATTGCAAAGTACAATACAGAGAGAAAATAATGAAGGTGTTTAAGGATGATGTTCTGCTAGGAAAGAACATTAGTTTGACATGCTGTTTTAGCTTAATTTAGTGCTCCAAGGAACAAAGAAATTGTCTTGTCTTTGTTACCTTGCCTAGATGATCTGGACAAACTGAATAAAAATCACTTGGGTATCAACAGGGCAACATAAGGGGAAAACAGATGTCTAAATTAATATGAGTGAATGGAAGTATTTCTACCTGGGCCAATTAGCTCTTTGAGAAGCTAGGCTTCTTCTCACCTGTCTTGTTGTTGAGGTGATAGTCTAAGGATATTTATTTTATTTAACTTTGCTCCCTTTAGTAAACAGAAATTACAGGAAAATAGCTTATTCCATCTTTAAAAGAGGTAAAGGGTGTCTATTTCTCCTCTTACAAGGGAAACCAAGATTTCTGAGCCAGCTAAGGAGTCCTTTACTTATTGCTTGTTCATTCCCATATTTGACCACAGAGAGATCCCACACTGTGGGATCCTGTGACCCTGAGAGGCCTGGGCTAGCAGGCAGCTTGAATTGTGTTTAGCACTGGCAGCAGCAGCTAATGCAGCACCAGATCCAAACTGATGCTCGTGGCTTTTCCACAACGGCTTTGGTGGCTGTTCCTGACCTTACGGCCAAAGAGAGCATCCCTCACCCAGAGAAGAGATTTAAAGGAATGGCTCCCAAATTTTTAGACATCCATAACATTAGCCTTATAGCACAAGTTTGCTCCAGCTTGCTTGTTGAACCTGTGCTGCCCTGCAGCCACAGGCCCAGACATGGATTAAAGGAGAAACATTGACTCTGTGGCATAGAGATTGGAATACCCAGGCAAGGATCCTGTGACTTGAGCAAAGACCTCTCTTTCTGGGGGTGTATATGGAATTTGCATGAAAAAGTTATTGAATAAAAGCATGAGTCATTCAGTGAAATGCATGTCTGGGAACCAGAAAATATGTGTGAGAACCCCAAACAGCCCAGAAACTAAGACCCATCTTGTCTGAGTGCCCATCCTGTCTGAGTGCTTTAACCGATATATGGAAAAAGGGCAACTCTCCCCTGGTCATATCTAAAATGACTCTGAGGCATTCCCTTGTACCAAAAATAAAAGAGGGGTGGCTGAGTGAATTGATTTCTAGTTACAAATCTACTCATGCATAGGAATCTAAGGTGTGTGTATAGGCAACTAAGGCATATGTCTAAGGCAGAGAATTAATTTTAGGTATACTCCCCTTTATGGCATGTACTACCAACCAAACTACTTGTTTTTCAGGCAGTTGTCAGTCCCAGGCAGTCTCTGGGGCCTGCATTTTTCCATTTCTTATGAAATGAACTGAGGCATCTAAATAAAATTCTGTTGGGTTTTTTTTCCCCATCTGGTCTTTTTCCTTCTGTTTCATTAATTTATAAAATTTCCTTCTCTTCTTGTCACGTGCTTTGTTCTGTGAGAGACTTGTAGTAGAGAATTAATGTCATAGAATGTGTGAATAATTAATGTTGATCTGCTACTACAATGGTATTTTCAACATAAACTCTGTGACAGCACTGTATAATACAAGACAGGAGTCTGCAATAACTGTGAAATTGTCTAGCAGTTTAAGGGTCACATGACCTGCAAAAAAATATGCTTATGCAAAACAGTGGTACTGGATACAGTGAAATATTGCCAAATAGGAGAGAACATCTCTTAAGAAGATGAACAGAATTTGTGACCTGCATCAAATAATGATGCAGTATGAATGAAATGTATATGAACTCTGTACACAGTAGCCTTGAACAGAGAGTGCAGCTTTTTTTGGCAGATACTCATCTGATCACAAGTCATCCTCATTGAGCTCACAAGGGCACTGTCCAAAAGAATTAATGTACTCCTGTCATGCTTCAGGAGAAAATTGAGTAAGAAGTGCAAAGATGACTTTACATCTCTGTTTGGTATAGGTGTGATTGAACCCACCTCTGGTGTATGATAGTGCTGTCACCAGTTCAGGTCTGATGTCTCCAGGTCAGGATGCATGTTAATGGGTCTGAGTGGGTGCAGAGCAGGCTGTAATTAGAAGCCTGGAAATGTGCTGCACAGTAAAATGCTTGAGAAGTTGCCCAAGGGAAGGTTAATGGGTAACTTGACCAGAGCTGATGAGTATTGAAGTAGAGGAGTGAAACTTATGCATGTACCTGAGCCTAGGAGACAAATAAAACTAGTTTCAGTGGCTCAAACTGCAGTTCTCAACTTGGATTAAGAAAACATTTTGGGAACAGGGATGCCTGGGTCCCTGACAAGCCAAAAAGGTAATGAGAGGAGAAGGAGGTATCTAAAACTAGTAAGGGTCCGCTGGTGAAGTGGGCTCTTGCTAGAAAGATTTAAATTTTTTAGGTTTCTGTCACTTTCCTTACGCTAAGTACCACATTATCCTACATTAAGCCAAGTAAATGCTTCTATGGATGTGAAGAGGATGTACTTTGAGAAATCTGACTGCAAAGGCTGACAAGAGAGGGTGATGGCACAGATGTCTTTTGGCCTTCTAACATGTACTGCCTTCCTCATGCTGGCTCGTGTAATACTTGAATTTTTGTTTGCATAGTGGTTATTCAATCTATTAATAAAAATGCATCAACACTCAAGAGAATAAAATAGAACTTAGTTTTGAGAGCTCTCTTCCATAACTTTGGGATCCACTGAGTTATTCACTAATTATCACTTTAAAAGGGCATTTTAAAATCATATTGATTTCTGATTGTAAAGCAGAAACTGATAACCTGCTTCCCACCCAAAAGTTATTTTCTCCTCAAGTTACATTGCAACAGTGAGCAATTTCTCAGCTGTCCTCTGCAAGATCTCATAAATCATGATGGATTTTTTCTAATCAAAACCTGCACCAAGGGCCTAAATCAGTATTTCAGGCATGGCGATACATAACTTTAATTTCAAAACTACTCAATGCATAGAAACTCCCAGTAGCCTCTGTGTAAGCTCTCACTACCTTGCTGAGTTTTTTAGAAAAAGGTTACTTTTCAGATTCAATGGTATTGGAGAAGCCCAGTTTGTATCTTCAAGTCCTTTTGGATCTGTTCTTATTCATTACATCTCACTCATATAGTCACAACTCATTGGATGATTTTGGCCAACAGTTTGGGAGTTTTTTTGGTTTTTGGGGGGATTTTTTTAGTTATGTAACAATAAAATATTATGTTTTAATAATAAAAAAAAAGTCTTAATATTGTAAAATAATAGAGAAGCCAAAAGAATAATTGACTGTGAAAGTAGCTACAAAGTAGGTCATATGGCCAAAAGCAAATCTTCTGTTCTGCTATCATATTCTTACAGAAGTGCCAGTAGTATTAAGGGTATTTAAAAATAACAAAAGCAAGAAAATTTTAAGTTAAATGACGACTTGCAGAAGTGCTGAGTACCCACAAATCTGACTCAAGTGGTAAGAGCTGCAAGGACTTAACACTGTTGAAAATCAAGGAAAATGTTATTGCTTGCTTTTAGCCTATGCTGATATGTCTTTATAATGCAAGGATTTCTGACAATGAGAGCTTGTGATTTCTGGTGACACAGCACAGCGCGAAGTCCCCAAGTTTTACAAAGAATGCCACTAATAACTTTTGTTGAGACTGGTGTGAAGGTCTTGTTCCATGCTCACATCTCAGAGCTCTGCAGAAATCCTGGCAGCCCATTCACAGGATTGCACTGGTCTGGGCAAAGCAGAGGTTGTGGAAATCTTGAACTGCATGAAATGCATCCTGAGAGGGCTTCCTACTGTTCAAAGAGGAAAGGCAAATACTTAACTGGAATGACTAAATATGCATAAATCTTCCTGATTATGAGAGAAATAAAAAGAGTAAAAGAATGCAAATAATGCTCCCTCAGTCTTTTCCTTCTTGACCCTGTTCCTCCAAGCCTGTCTGTTAAAAACATTGTAATATTGCTGCTACCATCTGTTCACTTGGTAAAATTGGCAGCTATGAATCTAAGACAATTCATCTGTAAAAAAGAGAATTATTTCTTTCCCAAGAGTAATCGGAAGTTTGACACCATTTGAATGATACCTGAAAGAACAGGCACTAACACAGGTGTGAGGAAAGAGGACAGCCTCATATCCAGAGATGAGGATCTTCCAGTTTTTATATATTGAAAATTCCTATAATATGTTAGATGTGTGGAAAAGCTTTAATGCTTTTAAGTCACTCTGAAAACAATTCATCCTGGTCCTAATTATTTTCTCGGGTGTTTATTTTATTTTATTTTTCCCCCAAACAACCATGAGAAAAGCATCTGCTTTTCTATTCTTACATACATTAATTTGTTTTTTTAAAAATTTTAGTGCATGAGCTATACAAAATGCCAAGTGCTGGATTGTTGTGGACTAAAAAGTGACATATCTCACAGGAACAGTTGAATACTTTTCAGACTATTGTTGTTTTGAATAGGAGATTAATTGGAGAGAAGTTTAGTTTTTCTAACGGAAGGGAGAAAAAAAATGTGGAGAAAACTCATTTCACCTGCCACCCTTGGAACTCAGGAGTCAGTCATTATTGTCTCAGAGGAACACATTTAATTCTTAAACAGCACAGTCAAGGACTGCCATGAACCAGCAGGAGATGTAGGATTACATGCAGTTGAACTTTGATATGACTTGACAAATATGTGGAAATTCACAGCGTGTTCACAGCGTTAGGTGGACTGTAACCCCTTGATATTGCTTCACTGAAAGCAGTGACAGAGAACAGCTAGGCACATCTGAACAGTACAAAGCAGTCATCTAAATGCATCATATTATTACTTTTCCTATATGTAGAAGACATTGGAACTTCTTAAGTAACTACAGCAAAATATAGACCCTTATTTATGTCCTGATCCCAGGAGGAGCAGGAGCATCTGTAATTGTTAGAGTGCCTTCTGTGCTAGAAGATGACTTCAGCAGAGGCTTTAAAAGCTCAGCACTCTCAGTTTCAAGCCATTAGCATTCATCTCTCTCTAGGGAATATGAAATTATTACTCATACATGAAATGAGATGGTGCTGAGGTTAGCAGCCCTCATAGCTCTTTCCAGCTTAGTGTCAAAATGAGCAAGTGACACCAATATGTGTTTTCAAACTAGATTAAGGGAGCGTTTGAAGAGGGCTGTGCAAGGCAAGGTGACAACTGTCCTGGATGGCAGCCTTCTGCTCATGGGCTGCTGATGTTGCCCTACCTGCACATGCTCTTCTCCTGTATTATGTTCCTACTTAATCTGACAAAACAGCACGAGAGGGTGCAAAGGCAACAACAGAAACTCCTGAGAAGAGCAACTAACTCCCTGTTCAGCCTGGATCTGGGATGTGACATTAGCTTTGAAATGGTGGCTGTCAAATTCAAATGGTCTTGTTCAGGGTCAATGTTCAGGGTTGCAAGGTCACCATGGGGTTGTGGGTTTAGATTTCTGGGGACCCTTGAACACATTTTTAATAGGAGATAGGTCCCATATTTACAGAGGGATTAAAAAGCCAACTGTGTTATTCTGTCATCTGATAGTAATAAAGTGTCTCAGCTGAACTGAGGCTCTTGGGATACTAAAGCAAGATGAGAGAATCTGATAATTTAGGGGAGTGACTTTCAAAAGGGTATTTGGACATAGCAAGCTAAGAGTGTTTATGCTGTGCTATTCCAAAGCTTGTGCTGCCATACCATCACTACTCTTAGTACTGGTTCATGCCAGAATTAAGGCTAAGTATTTCTATCTACATCATAAGCACAGTTTAATCTTGTAAGGGGTAACACAGTATCAAAAAACTGCCCACACAGAGGCCACAGTGAAATCATGGAGACTGCCACTTGTCTCTGTGAGAAATGCCATTCTAAGCACAGAAATGCTTCTTGACTGTATATTACTGCCGTTATACCAAAAAGGGAGGAATTTTAATTAAATGGCATGCACTGTTCAAGTTTCCAGCTTCTGAGCTTGGCCAAATCTGTACCCCAGAGCCTGCACATGGTGCTTTCCCAGAGCTCCTTCTCTCTGTCACATCACAGCAACAGCACAGCACAGTCCAAAAAGTACAGGTGCTTTTCCTTTGCTCACTCTGTAGAAGGCAGGCAGCTTGCACTGCTGTGTTATGTGGGATATTACTTGAGCATTATTTTTCCTTTTTATTTTTTTAGGCAAATCATTTAGTCAATATTGCCATGTATTTAACAAATATTTTAAGGCTATAAAAACAAAACTATCTAAAAGAAGCATTTTCTTATTTTCTCTGCTTTATCTTCCCACGACATCAATTACAGAATGAGTAGGTCTTTGCTATTGTCAGTAAACTAGCATTAAATCAGTATGATTACTGAGGACTGTAGTAAACTTTGCATTAAGAGAAGGCTGAGTTACTGAAGGCTAAAAGAATACATACAACAATTACTTTTTTCCTTTATAACATGTGATCAGGCCACTGAGTTCACTTGTATTTCCTCTCATACCTGGAAATGAATTGATAATCATATTGAGAATACTGTATTTAATGCTTATCCAAAAAAAGCACACAGTCTAGAATTCATATTCACAGAAAATCATGGAAGGCTTTATATTTTCAAAAGAAAATTATCTCTTGCCATTTCCATGGTTGTCTAATCTGAAATCATACAAGTCATGTTCAAAGAACTGTGGAAAAGTGAAGCAATTGGATGGCAGTGCAGCGTAGAGGTGAAGCAGTGAAAGAAACAGTAATCATATAAATAATAGATGAAATTGCTTTAAGAGAAGAGTGATACAGTATGCGCCCCTCAAGGCCACTGTAACTATGGCAACAACAATGCATGTACTGTCTTCATTGCAAATCAGCTGTATAAATATCTAAGAGATGGACCATACATGGTCTGGAATTGTATCTCTAGTTGTCCTTTCATTGTTGAGCAGTCTTCATATCTTGTCTTTACATTTTTAGAATGTTTACAATACTTCCAGAGAGAAGTTCCATCTCAATAAGTCAAGACCATTTTCCATGAGAGAGGGAGAATATGGGGGGGGGGTGTGTGTGTGTGTGTGTGTGTGTGTGTGTTGGTGTGGGTGTGTTGGTGTGGGTGTGGGTGTGTGTGTGTTGGTGTGTGTGCTTGGGAACTGGATGTGGACACCAGCCCTGGCATCCTTCAACCTACCTGCTTTCAAGGCTCAGGTTTATGAGACACCTCTTTTGGGGAGAACTGCTGTAGGCAATATTCTAGTTTGATATATGTATTTCTCATCACTTAGACTACAACCTAGAGAGAGAGGATTATTTTGTATATTCTCTAACTGTCTGGTACTAGCTTTGGCTGCAATTAGGGGTGATTATATGAAATTTCTCAGGACATATAATTTTCAGAACAGACCGACCTGTTTATATTGCAGATAGATAAAGCTCTTTAAACCTTCAATGTGCATGCCAGAGACCACAGAGGCATGAAGTTCAGAAGAATTCATATCATGTGTTAATTCTCTACATCTCATAATCAAAACTTCTTTTATGTTTCTATTCCTTCTCCTTGGTTTACAAGAATATTGCTTGTTTTAGCTATTTAACAGTGTAGTTATGTCCCCATCCTGGTGATACTGCTATTGCTGCCAGAACGTAAATTAAGTCCACTTTATAAATGCCAGTATTTTCACTCTTCTTTGAATATGGATAAATAGCTAGCAATCCTTAAAGGTCAATTCATATTCAGAATTGCTTAACTTAATTACAGGAATGAATTTGAAAGGACACTGTTCATTGCCCTGTGACACACTGCGTCACACTCCATCATTTACATTGCAGGCAATGATTTCTTATCCCTTTTTGGTCTACCTGTACTTTATAAATGAGAAGTTCCTTTTGTAGTTCACAGAACATCTGAAAAGTGTATATTACATATATTCAGTCTGTCTCCTGAACTGTAGAAAAAGCAGAGAATTTTTCATTCTTTTGAAAGCTTATTTTGCTATTTGCGTCTGAAAACAGTGTTGAAAACAGGGTTCAAAACAGAAACATAGCTGTCTGAAGAAAGGCAAATAAAGACAAAAATACACAAATGTGACGTAGATCTGTGGGGTTTGTGTTTGAGAAGATCTGTATTCCCTAAACCTATAGTCATCTAGCATTGTTTAGGGTCACCTGGTCCCTGTAAGTCTGGAAAAATTGGAAAAAACTGGAGAGTTGCTTTGTGATAAACTCTGTAAATGTCCTTCCCCAGTGAAATCCTAGATAAGAATCTGCTGCCTTGGAAGGATGTATTGATCACTACTGTCCTCTGAACTGCTGCTGCTGTATTTTCTGGCTTGGGAGACTGTACCCCTGTGAAGTTGTTTTTTAGCAGTAGGTGATCCACTAGGTCTGCCCTCTGCCATTACTCAATGGCAATGCTAAAGTGCCTTTATGTAGCAGGTGAAGAGATCCACAGGTACTGCTGAGTCCAACAGGTGGAATGACAGGGTTTGGTGTTATTACAACCACTAGACCAGCTGAGTCTCCAGTTAGCTGTTTTATGTTCACGCTTTCTGACATGCCAAGTGGACGACAGTATTTAGTCATAAAATGCTCTACATAAATAATTCAGCTGAATTTGGCATTGTTCACACTGTAGCTACATAAAGTCAATTGCAGGTATTTTCATGTGCAGTAAAATCCATCCCAAGACTGAGCAAACCTCAAGCCTCATCTTCCCAAAAATGTGAATTTAATTTAACAAGCCTGGCTTCGTCTAAAACAAAATGTAAGTATGTTTTCAGTACTTGAAATTTTACAAACCATTTCTTGTTACTCTGCATAAACCAACTCAATGACCCAGAACAGAATATTAGCATTTAATTGGCTATTTTTCCTCTAACATTTGTTGTTATGCACTTCTTTTTTTTTCCTTCACTTTTCAAAGCCCTAGGTACTGAAATGTGTGGGAGAGGTTTGAGATAAGAAGTTTTCTCATGCGATTGATCAGCACAATTTCCTGTGCCTCAGAAGTGCCTGAGTGTCACAAGGCAGCAGCAGCCTAGCAACTACCCACATTTTCCAGTGCCTCACTCTGGACTGGCAGTGCATCGAGTTGCTCTTCTACACTCCACATAATTAGAACATCTTTTCTCTGGATGTCTTTAATGAGTACAATGTCACCTTATAAGCTTTACCTGAGTAACAGGCACTTCAAAAGAAACACTTGATGACACATAGCTCTCATTTGTGCATCCTGCTCTCTGTTTTCACTAAATACCCAACTGGGTATTTGTTCCCTGGTCTGCTACATACTGCATGAGATAAGCATCCCTCACAACTGTTTTGGTAGGGTTTAAATTCATCAATAAAATCAGCATATGATTTATTATTATGCAACCATTTAACAGAGAATATCATCAGCAAAAATAAACCAAAAGACATAGAAAAGAATGTCTTGTTGCAATGGCTACTGCTACAAATATCTACTATTTTTAAGCAGCTGTCTCACATTTCTCAGTTATTCATTGTGTGTAGAGACAAATTACACTGAAATATGTTATTGTAAACACAGTTACTCCTTTTTGGTGAGTGACATTTTATACATTGTAAAAGATAATATGATCTTGTTGATACAAAACACAGAGTTGGACAAGAAAGAAAATTAAAGATGCCACAAACATTTATAGAAAAATTATTTGAACAGGAAAATTGGAATTCAGAGCAAATGTCCAATGCTGGTTTTTATCTCACTATTTCAGTCCCATACTTATTATTCCATCTATTTCCATGAGAAGGAAAACACACCCTGTGTAGGGAGACCTGTTACATGGAGGCAAACTGAATTTCTGTGTTTCTATCAGTGGACAATTATGGATGATTATGAAAGCAGCAGTATAATGTTCTGCTTGGAAAACCACTTTAGAGATAGGAAGAGTGGACAGAAGTTGATATGACAGAGTTTCATTTCTGCTCCAACCATCTCCGTGAAAACCTAATATACACTAAACCAAATGATAAATACAGAATGCCTTCCTTAATATAAAATCTTGATTAAATCATAAGAAAAGGGTCCTTAGCAGTATATTTAATACTGCTGACTATATTCACTGAAAGCACTATGTGTAACCAGGTTTGGATACCATACAATATAGATCCAGATATTATCTTGCTTTGATGTGTTTATAGATGACTAAATTCTCAAGGAGGCAGTTTCAGGCATATGTCTTAAACCTTTCAGTCTTTAAATGACATAAGGAAAACATTTTCAAGTACAAACATACTCATATTATGTTTATGATTGCTGGTAAAATTGTTATGGATATACAGGTTTTATACACTATATTGACATGCTGCCATTCTGCTTGCTCTCTTTTAAGTTTCCCAAGATTATACTTTAGGGGAATAACAGGATGGTAAAGGTATCCTGAAGTGGCAAAAGCTGCTATGCAAGTTTTATTGCTAAGCCTAGAATCATTTTTGTTTTAAACAAAGTGGGAAGGGGAAATCTATCTATCTTCTAGTCATAATGAGTAATAATTTTTCAGATTTTTGTTGCAGTTGAAAAACAGCTTTGTTAGCTCAATGAAATGGTAGTAAGGATTATGAGCTAATCCTTTTTGATGAAAATGAGAAATATGAAATAGCGTAATCATTCCATTTTAACAGTTACACATAACAGCTGCCAAATGCACACTGCTGAGAAAGAAAGGAGAAAAGGGGCACTCTCAGCTTGTGCCCTTTATGAACACAGGTCAGAGACAGCTACAGCCTCAGTGGAGTAGCTCCTTGGAGTGCTTAATGAACTGAGAAATTCATTTTCTTACTTTGGAGTACTCAACTTTAAAGAACATCTAAATATCCCCAATCATTTTTATTGCATCTGCATCAATCAATGTTGCAGTGAAATATTTATATTTGAAGCAAAACGTTTATGCAGAAAGACTAATCTTAATCTGAACTGTATTTCAAATGCCACTACCTGTAAGGCAGTATTGCAGAGGGGGAAGTCTCCTGCAGCAGTGTGGTTTTAGAGAACAGATTTAGGACAATGCCAAGAGCATAGTATGAATACCTACAATACTTACATTAGATCACAATTTCTGGCATATTAAAAGAAGATTGCCTCATCATGTGTTTAAATCTGAAGGCAACCAGATTGCTCTCACTGGCAGGCCTCCTCAGAGATCTGCTGTCCTACTGCACCAGCTGACACCATACTAATTCAATGTCCCCTCTTCCCCAGTGCTTAGTGATCTCCTGCATCTTGTTTTGGGGTTTTTTGGGGGAGGTGTGTGTTTGTGGGTTGGTCATCCTCTTCTTTTCATTGTTCTGCCTCAGATTAATTTCACTGGTTTTCATCAGATTAATCTCAACTAACCATGTGTTTGTACAGATGGGAAAGAAAGCTATGGGCAAGCTGGTCCTCAATACTCCTTTCTGAGTCAATGGTGAAGAACAGGATAGTTTAGTGTTTGAATGTGTCTACCTGGCCTGGCTTTGATCTCTGCATTAGGATGGTATGCATCACACCTCAGAAGTATTTCTTTCCTTTGAATCCAGGAGAAAAGCTATATGACTATAACGAGCTATATAATTCATACACAGATATCTACAATACAGATAAACATAATTGTTTAGAAGAATTGCACTCTTTGAGTGCTTTACTCAGAATAATAAAAACAACAACAAAAACCCCAAACCAAAACAAATAAACAAAAAGTCATACTGAATATCTCGTGTAGCATTAAAACTCTAGATTTGGTAGGAAGTTTGGAAACACAATCACACTTCTGAGGTCAGTTAATTTTCAGGGCTTCATCTTAAACCAGCTAAGTCTACAGTAAATTTTTTATGGCACAATGAGGTCTTACACACACCCTGCAATTAAAATCTCTTGAGTTAATGAGGTATTTGGTGGATATGAAAGAAGTTTCTTTTAAGATCTCTAGGTAGAATGATTTAAGCCTCTGATATGATCAATGATTTAATGCCAACTTGCCAACCAATAGAACTCCTGCTCCTACCCAAAGTACAAGCTGAAGAAGAGTTCACTCACTCCACTTGGTTGTGTTACAAGAACAAGAAATTCCTGTTGTGAACAGCCCCTCATTCTGTTGGTAACTGAATAGGACACTGTGTGCCATTTCTATTTTGTATTTTGAATCATAAAAAAATAACACAGTGTCAAAATTAAGAAAGAAAATATATGCCCCAAAGGAAAAGAATGAAAAGCCATATCTGCTGCCATTTTATCTGTTTCAGTTGGCTGGCAAGGCAAACTTACTGCCTGAATCAGGATTTTGACCATGTCCTGTTGTGGCACTATGGCATGAGCAGCCTCTCCTTTGTTGTGTGCTCGTACTGAGAGGAGCACTGAGGCAGAGCAGCCGAGGGTGGGGGACACAGCTGTGGGCACTGTACCTGCACAGGCCTGGGAGAGGCAGCTGGAGGGGCAGCTCCCTGGAAACTGCAGGGCCCTTTTCTCCTTCTCTTACATTGATTTTTGTATTCAGTGATGCCTCTCTTTTAGGGTTACTTTGAAAGTCAAACAGGTCAGTTTACAGGTTACTTTGAATGCACAGGTCAGTTAAAACTCTGATCAGGCAAAACACTCAAGTGCACCAGTCCTGTTATATTTAACTGTGTCTTTTTTACCACTTTAGGGAAAGTTTTTAGCAGATCTGCACCTGCAACCAGCTTGCAAACTGTTATCCAGACCACTCAGCTGAAAAAATAACAACAAATCTTAGCTACTTCCCATTTGGAGGGAGTGGAAAACTTAGCCCAAATTCATTATTTGATGTTTCTTGACAGAAGACTTTCTGTGTGTGCGTGAAAAAAAGAAGAAAAAGAATCATCATTACCTTAAAATTATTTTTACAAAATGAACAGTTTCTTCTGTCTCCTCACCTTTGCTTTGCAGATATTTATCCCGCAGTACATGCCTGCACAACTAACAGAAATAAAATTTAGACTCATTATCTTCTGAGGTGGAACTAAATCACTGTAGCAGCACTAATCTAAATGAACACCATGGGGCAAACAGCAGTGAGTCAGCAGACCTTTTGCTGCAGCAGATTTTTCTTTGTAAGCATAATACTGTTTTCAGGATGAAAGTGTAAAAATTTGTTCAGACAGCACACTGCGCATAGATTCTCAAATTCACATTAGGAAACTTAAAACAGATACCATGTATCCAAAAAGCTTTCCCAAATGATTTCACGTTTAGAATCTACAGGACAGTGGCATGTAGGTAAAAAGGAAGTTACTTGAATTAAACATATATTTTTGCCCCCAGTGTTGGATCTAAATTGTTTAAATGATTTAACTGACATTGATGGCACACTGAAAATAAATCCAGATTTCCTAGAACACTAGGAAAAGTGGAAATAGACTTTCTTCCTAGCCATTTGATATATTTTTGTCATGACATCCAGGTGTAAAATACAGTATTCCAGGGCTATACTCCTGGCCACTACAGACAAAATTTGACATTACAGGCTTTTTATCCATTACACATATAAAAAGTTAAATTAACACACTCCCATTGAAATTACAAAGATCTACTGGTGAATAATTTTTACTAATCTTGTTCAATAGCTGAAAGAATAAAATGGTTTCAACCTGCAAATATTTAGAGAAATTTCATCATATGGCACATGGAATTAATTTATCAGTATTAGGAATAACAATGTTGGCTAATACCACACAAAAGAAATACACTTTCATTATATCCATATATTTATGCAAATTTTTCACCCTTCCATTTCTAGACACAAAAGGACTGGGATGTTGGGGCCCTATTTTACAAAAGGGAGAACATTCTCCTTTGACTCAATATAAATGTGCAGCAAGTCTGTGGGATTGCTCTTTGAAGAAAATGGTGATAATATTTCAACCCTGCAACATAAACTGTGGAGGAACTGAATTAAATAGATGTAGGCTACCCTGACTGAAGACACTTTCTTGAATTCTCTGAATAATGACAGGGCTCAGCTGCTTCCAGGACCAAGCTCTGAAGCAAATTTTGAGATGGGACCAAAATATTTGTCATGACCTTCAGTGCTTTTTCTCTACTCTGAGCATTGTTTAAGTTTCAATGCAATAACAAGCACAGAGGTTTACACAGAGAACCAAGAGTTCATTTTTGACTTGAGGAACCTGAAGTCTTAATAATGAAATGAAAACAAATGATGAAGCTTCAGCAAAAGTTTGGAGTAATGAGAAAGAAGGCATTGAATCAGCTCCATTCTTTCATGTTATAACACGGTCTCTTTTTTCAGTCCTCTAAACAGGAAATGATGGTTGGATGCCTGTTGAACACAGGTTATAGATGGTACTATGTTGTCTACTTTAGGTTGATTTTTCATCACTGTTTTTAATTTTATGGGATTCAAGAAGCAACGTTTAAAATATTTACTGATCTATGGCAGAAGCATTAACACTGTCAAACTCATGAAATATGATTAATTTAGCAGAGATTGTGTGAGTGGTTTAGAACTGTTTTTTTTTACTCTGGAAACTGGAGGTTATCTTTAGAAAGTTGTTATTATCAACATATTTTTCTTGTCTTATTAAAATGAGAATTAGTTTCCCCTCTAATATTTTTTTAATACCACCTCTGTCTATTGCTTCACCTGTAACACTGTAGTGACAGTCTTAGGAAGAAATTTTAATTGTTTTGGATTATGTTTTTAATTGCTTTGTTTAAGCCCATAGCATTGGTTTGTGGAAAATGTCAGATGTCTTTCCCAATACCCACATCAAGAGGATTGCCACTCGGTCCCACTGTTTTCATCAACAGTCTTGAGCCTTTCCAAATTCAGATCAAAATCTGACACTCCAAAACAGGCTTTGAGAGTATTAGAGAAACATGAGATGACAGTACTCTGGCCACGGCCCTTGGAGAGCTGGGCCTCTTGTGTCCATAGTTTTAACAAGGATTATGTGATTTCTACCATTATAACTTGTTTTAAAGATTATTTTATGATGGTATTAACCCCTACTGGGAGAATATTCCTGTACCCATATTAATGTGTTAATATTTAATTGTGTTCATGCCTGGCAGTGTTACAGCCAGTTTTAAACTGCCATATACAATTTCAGTGGTACAGAATGTTTTCAGTCAAAAAGAACATTTTTTAACTGATTTCAAACCCAACACCAAGACCAAATGACATCAGTCAGTGCTTCTATAAACATGACAAAACTCAGCCCACAAATGTACAAACTTACTCTTTATTCCAGTAGGAGCTGCATATATGAATCTGGAGGTGGGATGTTTGACAAGGGCTTGGCTGGTGTTAGGAGTTGGACTTCTATGATCCTTGTGGGTGTCTTCCACCTCAGGATATTCTGTGATAATAAGAGCCATTATTTCTTCTATGGATGTTAATCTGGGGAATTCACTATTGCTTCTGTATCAGCATGAGGTTTTGGCCAACATTTTTCACGTGTGTGGATCCAGGCCTCCGTCTTTATGATTTCTCGTGCAGTGTGGAGGCCCTGGCCATGCAGCTGCTCAGACCACGGTCCTGGGTGCTCTCTCAGAGGACACTGGGGCCAGTTTGGATCCTGATGAACAAGGATGCTAATTTAAGGCAAAAGGGAACAAATTTTACTATCTAAGGAAGAGTCACAGAAGAGGCGTATTACACTTGGATACATGGAGGAGGACACAGGAAGAACTGTGCCATTGAGAACTCCTGGGACGTGTCCTAGTGTGGGAGGAGGGTTTTTAAGGGGAGTCTGAGGCTCTTCCTAACTTGCAGCTGGTGACTGGATCCCCGGCGGGGTATCCAGGCAGCATGGATCCCCTATGACTGCAGCAGCTTGCAAAAGGACAAAACATCTGCAGAGCTGCTCCACAGCCAGGGGTAACCATAAGGATGTAGCCCAGCTGTGAGCAGGAGGCAGAATTTCTCTTCAGGAAATGCATAAATTGCAAGCTGGCTGAACTGCTGTTGCTGCGGAAACCATCCTTTGAGTATCTTTACTCCTGTAAGTGTAATTTCTCAATCATAATATTACACTAATAATGTTCTGGGCTTTAATATCCCCTCTTAGAGCCAAAAGAGAAAGGCAAAGGCAGAAGTACAGCTGATTGCAGATTGAAATAAGTGAACATACATTTACCTAAATATATAATATTATAATAACATTAACAAGCACTGCATTAACCTTTATTTGAAGGACTGATTAAAATAATTGCAAATGCATGTATTTGATGATATGGGTGTCTAACCAGATTCTTAAAGATGTCTTCTGTTTTGCCTTGGGGTTAAGATCCATGTAAAATCCACTCATAAGCCTTGAAAAACAGTAACAGTAGAATGGTGTAACCACAGGATATTTTAAGGGACACTTCCAAATCCTGTTTAAGAAAAAAATACAAGTTTAAAAACCAAGCTATTTAAAAGGGCATAAATTCTTAGATGTGGTTTTAAACTAATTGATAGCTTCTTCTTTTTTTTTTACTCCTATAAGGATAAAATGTCATCTCCCTCTGTATGTCTTGTAGCTTTCACAGTGTTTTGTTGTTTGAAGTAACTTCTTGTAAGCAAAATAAGGCTGGTGGGTCATCCTTTTTCTCACACAGAAGGAAACAGCAGTGGCATCAAAATGACAAAGAAATAATCATCAAAAGCTGCATGAGATTTATATATTTTTTTTTACAGTTGTCAGAGCAAATAAAGCTTCTGTTGGAAGCAAAGCAAGGAAATATTCAGAGGGGATAAATATCCATGGAAACATCTGTCCCTGCAGGGAATGAGGCATAAGGCAAAGACACAGGGCATGTACAGTTGGATAAATTGGTTAGTTGGTATTTAGGAGGGATGATTTCTGGTTTTGAAAAAATAAAGAAGAATCTTTGACAAATAAAAAGCTCTTGTTGCAGGACCAGAACTTCAGACTTTCGATGACAGATTGGGTGGGTGACAGATTAGTTGAGAGTCAGAAAAGCATTCAAGTATCTAGTAAAGAGGAGACAACAGAGCAACCATCACACCACAGCATCCAGTTTCTCACAGAT
The DNA here is from genome assembly GCA_013398275.1 of Promerops cafer. Classification (NCBI taxonomy): domain Eukaryota; kingdom Metazoa; phylum Chordata; class Aves; order Passeriformes; family Nectariniidae; genus Promerops; species Promerops cafer. The sequence goes on from VZSE01008031.1 coordinate 507,772, forward strand.
CCAAGCACTGAGGGCCACAGAAAGTACAGCTGTACTTGTAGCATTTTGATACCAAAGGCATAGATATTAATCAAGATGTTTTAGAGATGTCCATGAACTGATGAAATGTTGTGGGATCAGTGTTGTGAATACAAATTCAGTGATACATTTTTTTCTGACTAGGGTTTATGGATAGTGATTGTAGTTTATTCGGTAAGAATAGGATTGGTGGAAAAGCAGACATTGATTTAAACTCATGGGCAGTTCAGAATTATGTGGCCCAGATTCTTGTACACTACAGCTCTGATTAGTGAAAATTAAAGACTGGAGAGCTGTGGGCATCTGTTAGAGATTACCCCATATCAGGGCAGATTACAGCAGTACAAACCGGTTGAACATCCACACGTAAAACTTGAGACAAGAAATGTGTTCCTGTGGGTGGCCCCTTTGCTGTACTCGTGACCATGGTGGAATTTCAGGTTGACCCAGAGGATGCAGATGATCCATTCTCGGACAGGCCCCCCAGCCCTTGCAGGCTTGCTGCTCATGTACAACACGCTGTGTGATGAGGGTGCCCAGAACAGGGGAAATCCCAACAGGAGACATTCAGTTTGTGCCATAAGCTGGGGGAGCTTTCTGGTAACACATTTAGTAGAGAGATATTTTAGTATGCAAAAGGTTTACAACACTTTTGGCATTCGACAGTTTTATCTGAATATATATGGACTGATATCCTGAGTGACACATTTGGATGCTGTAACATCCAAACCTAAACAAACCATAAAACCTTAACAAATTGTTCTTTGTACTGGTCATGTAATGATGGTGAATCACATTTCTAGAGATTTCTCGCCCTCTTTTTCACTTTCATGGATGTGGTAGTGTAGAGGTAATTTGAACAAGTGGTCTTTTTTTCATTCAGACACTTCAAACTGTGTATAACAATAAAAGCAAAGAGGAAGGCTGCTTGGGTTTTCATTGCACACTGCAGTGTGCTGAGAAATAGTCATTTCAAGGACAGGTAAACATAAAGAAATAAAGCAATTCTGCTGATGCTTTGCTTCTGGTGACAGAAGTTTGGCTTTCCTGGTGTGCAGAGACCCAATATTTGGATTTTATATCTTTTAAGGCTTGAAATCTCATACAATTTAAAGCACAGATTTGACTCTGATATGCATTTGTTTGTTTAGTGAAGTAAACCTTGACATACAATCTCTAGACTGCAGAAGAATATGTAGTAGTACTGCTCCATATACATGTCACTTTATGTGATTCAGTTAAGGCAAATTATCATGTCTAATGACTGTTGGGAAAGACATTGATTATTTTCATTGTTTAGGAAACAATTGTTTGTTTGGATTTTTTTATAAGGATCTAATATACATCTATATAACTTTACTGGATCTTTATATTAGTGGATATATATCCACCATGTTTACTTGGGTATTTGTATCCAATATGACCTTGCCAACAGCTTCCCCTGTCTTGACCTCAGCACTGTGTCCTATCTTGGAGCTTTCAGCATGTTCAAGAGAAGTTGAATCCCAGTAAAAACTTTATTCCTTTTGCACGTATGAGCTTGCAGTGACACGTGTCCACGTTTCAAAGCATGAGTATTTGATAGCCAAGCAGTATATAGTATATAAGCAAACATGTATTTGTGTCTTTAGGAGAAGCATCCTTCTTTAACACCCAGTGTTTAAGTCTCCCTACACTGCAATTGTCGAAGTTCTTATGTCAAGACCCCACTGCTGCCGCTTTAGATATGCTTGGTGAGATTAATTTAATCTAATTCTAATATTTTAAAATCTATGCATTTATGTCCTGCTTTCAGCTGGGATAGTGTTCATTTTCTTCCTAGTAGCTGGTGCTGCGTTTGCGATTTAGGGTGAGAATAAGGGTGATCACACATTGGTGTTTTATTTGCTGCTGAGCAGTGCTTCACACTAAATCACAGACTTTGCAGTTTCTTGATCCCTGCCAGCTGGGTTGGAGAGGAACAAGTAGCTGGGAGGGGACACAGCCTGGACCCCTCGGACCAAAGGGACATTCCATACTCTATGTCATCATAGTCAATATATAAACTGGACGGAAAGCTGGCAGGAGGTCATTGCCCTAGAACTGACTGGTACTGGTAGGCAAGGAGTGAACAAGTGTTTTTCATTTGCATCACTTCTTTTACTTGGGGTTTATTTCTCTCTTTTTGTTATTTTCATTATTATTGTTGCTGTTGTTATTTTTCCATTATTAAACTGTCTTTATCTCAACCTACTAGTTTTCCCACTTTTATTCTCCCAATTGTATCCCTTGTTTCCCAGGGGAGAATGAGTGAGTGGCTGCATGGTGCTTAGTTGCCAGCTGGGATTAAACCACAACAATTTCCATCCTTTCTAAATGTTTGTCTAAGCTAAGCAGCACCGAAAGTGCATATTTCTTTCCATTCTCTGTTACAAGACTTGATACAATTAGTTGAAATGTTTAACCTTTGGTTCCTTACTTGCCACTAAATGGAGATGAATCCCAACCTCTACTTTCACACACTCCATTTCCTGAGCAGCTGCTTGTTTTAGGTCACTGTGTGGCTGCGTTCACTGCACCATTGGTAATCTTCTGGCTCTTGATTATAGTTGCACCAACCTGAGAAGCCTAGAAACATCTTTTTGATGAAGTACTCTAGAGAGCACTCAGAGCCTGCACCACCACAGGGCTTCAAGGTGTTCTTTGTGGTGACATCTCAGGTGACAGAAGCAGGACTGTTACATTAGCACAGTGTTGCATCCATGTAGGCAGGGATTAAGCTGTGTCCTGCTTCAGGCTGGTATGAAGGATATATTGCTCCCAATTCTGAAGCAGATTCTATTGCCAGTGTCTCTGAGCTCTATGCACTGGTCTACATGGTGTAAATTGGATCTGTGCTTTATTCTCCTGTCTCTTCAGTCCTAATAAATCGCAACACAAAAGTCACTGGATATACCAAATCACATACTATCCTCAAAAAGTAACTTCATAGTTCCTCGTGCTGCATGTTGCCACTAATTCCTCAGGAATTATTCCCGACTTACATTGTTGAAAATGGAACCTGCCTGCAGATGGGTGGGGGTGTAAATGAAGCTGCTGCAGTTGGTGGTATTTTTACCTTACTTGCATGTACTGATTTATGTTTCCTGACAGTTTTTCTACAACAGACAACATGTATTAATGACTTAGTAAGCAACCACAGAAGAGTCCATTTACCTTGACATTTCTTCCTTATATGGGTCACATGTTTGTCAGCAACGTCTTCCCCTGCAATACAAGCATTTATTGGATCCCCAAATATATCAGGTTGCATTGAGACTTCATTCATAAATAAAACTTGCTCTTGTGGGGTGAGCTTATTTAAGGAGGCAGGAGGGAAGCCTTGTTATTATGCTTTTGACTTGTTAAACCTTGTGATGGGTATATTTACGTTTCCCTGAACAAAGCTTGAGTTTAGTTTAGGCACCAAAGGAAATCTTGGTGCAAATTGAGAACACAATACTTATCAGGAAAAAGTTTTTCACCCAGAGAGTGGCTGAGCACTGGAACAGGCTCCCCAAGGAAGTGGTAGAGCACCAAGCCTGACAGAGCTCAAGAAGCATTTGGACAAGACTGTGCTCATCAGACACAAGGTGTGAATCTTGAAGTGTCCCAGGCAGAGCCAGGAGTTGGACTCAATGGTCGTGATGAGTCCCTTCCAACTATGATTTTATGATTCTTTGTGAGAGTAGGTACCTGGAAATGTTTTTCATCACCGAATTTGCTATTTCCAAAAGAAGCAAAAATTTAAAGATTTTTTATTCAGAACCATCGAAATGCTCATTTCAATTTTTCTGGTCCCTTGATATCTTGACTGGAATGTTTACATTAGATATTAATGTAGTAAAATCCATTTTGAAACATTTAAAAAATTAATGTAAAAGTAAACATATCATGATCTTGATATTATCAGAACAAAGCAAGAAAATAGCTTCAAGTTATTTTGTTTACACTTTGGGCATAACTGGCTCAGATGGCTCAGACTCAGGAAATTATTTTAATAAAACTGCCCTTTCTGACAGAAAATTAAGTTTATTTTTTCCCCTGTTCATTCATATACTTTTTCACAGAATTTTTAATATTGTGCTTTATATTTTTTATTACAAAATAAGAGACATTCTGCTACAGTTGGACTTTGTTTCTAATTAGGTATTGATGATTCAGTCTAGAAATTTAATTGTCATTATTTTGCAGCTTTTCTTGCCATTTTTGATGCAAACAATAATTTTAACTTATGAAAAACATACTTCATTGCAAGACACATGGACAAGGTAAAGGAGAAGGAAATCAAAAAGGAAATGGAAATGGAAATGGAAATGGAAATGGAAATGGAAATGGAAATGGAAATGGAAATGGAAATGGAAATGGAAATTCTGTGTGCCTCTGTAGAATGACTTTTTTTGTTCATATAACACAGTACTAACCCTATCTCAGTAGAATAGGGAAGATGGTCTAGTTGATTAGTGTCACTGGAATGTGGGGAAAAAGAAGATGACAGCTTCCTATTTATCCACTGTAAAAGAAATCTCATGGTAGAGCACCACTAAAAGAGCAATCTTTCTTCCAGGATTAAAATCAAAGTATGTCACCTCTCCCTGATGACATAGGAATCCCAAGTAGCACTTCTGAAATAAGAAGTCATGAAGGTGAGTCAGGTGGCTGGATGTTTCCAGCTTTTACATTTGTTTGTTGTGGAATATCCTTATTAATGACAAAGTGATACGGGAGTACCATGAGTAAAAATTCTTTTTTATTCATTGTCAAGATTTAGTATTAATTCCCAGGGCTACCAAGTTGTGATGCGAAACAGTTGTGGAAATTCAGCCATATGTTTCACAGTTGGAAATGGCTAGAAGAAAGCAAAATGTCTTGACCCAAAAAGAGGCATATCAATGAGAAGTAACCTGTGACTGAATGTCAGAAGAGACATCATAAAATTGCCATTTTCCTTTTAGTTTTGCAAGCAGATGGTGAACTACTTAGACTGGAAAGAAGGGAGACTGTTTTTAGAATTCTTAAAGAATTAATTGTTGCTCAATGAGCACAGGACTTCTTTGGTTTTTTGCTGAAGGGCTGTTTCTGGAATAGGTAGCTCTGAGACCATGCAGTTAAATTCATGAAAAAAACCCCAGATTCCTTTTTGCTCTTTTGCTATAGCTTAGACACATTGGAATGAAGGGTGATGTGTTGGTTTTAAAACAAACTGCATACTCATATAAAATATAGTTCTACAGTACTCTGAAAATGAAACCATAAAAACATTATTGTTTGTTTTTTACTGTACAGAAAAAACAGTTTATAGCTGATTTGCCTCCCTGGCAGGCTTCAGGGACAGTGGAAGCAACACACTCCAGAATGAAGCAAGGTAAGGCATCTATGCAAGGATGTTTAGACAACTGCAGTTTCCACAGTGAGGTTTTAGTGCATCCCCAGCAAGCAAAGCTAAGAGAAAGTTGTCTGGCATGGTGGCACCACTCACCTTAGGAGTGAATAGAAAGTCTGGAAGACCACCTAGTTTGGGGCTGGATTTGTATCTCCCATGCAGTTTAAGCTTAAATTGCTGGAAGAGACTCATCCAGCTCCACAGCTCCACTCTGTGCCAAATCCAGCTTGGTGGTCAGCTGATCATTCCATGATGGTATGACAGGATGATGCAAAATATTACATGGACAATTTGAGCATTGTTACAGAATAAGAGGCATTTTTAACTCTGCAGCTGGGTTTTGGAGGAGCTCTTAGAATCATGGAATCACAAAATCACAGAATTACTTGTGTTGGAAGGGACATTTAAAGGCCATCTATTCAAATCCTGTTGCAATGAGCAGGGATACCTTCAACTACACCAGATTGTTTGGAATAATGTCTAACCCGACCTTGAAAGTTTCTGGGGATGGGACTTCTACAACCTCTTTATTTTATTGTCTTAGTTTTGTGAAATTTCTACTCACAATGGCACCTCTTTCAAAGGAAAAAAAAAAAAGTAAATATAAATAACCATCATCATTAAGTAATAAATTCAGTTTATATAAAAACTTAGGTTATGGAGCCAATAACTTTCTTTTCCAATGGAGAGGTTCTGAAATATATGGGGTTACAAGAGTAAAGGTGGGAAAGAAGCATACCTAGATTATAAATTTCAGTGCAAGTTTTCTTTATGTTTCTCTGCTAGATGCTAGAACATCTCTTCAGCTTCTGGAATGTGCAGCATTTTTCTTTGATTTAGTTATACTAAAAAAACTTAAATTCCTGATTTATAGCTGTTGCTTTTGTTGCTAATGCTCAAAGAGCATAATTCTTGTTGCCATAGCTTTGGTGATTCTGCAGTGCTGACAATACTATCAGGCTTTCTGTCTGGCAGTGAAGGCAGGAGATGTGACAACAGTGCTGAGGAAGATGAAATGCTGAGTGTGAAGTGTAATTTTTTTTAGAGATAATTTCTAGTGATTTTCCCCAAGGAACACTTAGGTTTATTTTTTTAAACTTCCTTTTAGCCTGGAAGACAAATCTTAAATTCTTATATTTAAACCAGAAAGTATAGAAATTATACTTATCTATATTATCATATATAGAAACTAGAAAATATAGGAAGTATAGAAATCTAGGAACAATATGCTTAGGAAATAAGAAGAGCCTACATCCTACATGGCTCCTTGTAAGATCTTATAAATAAGAAGAGCCTAGATGTGACTGCCAAGTTCTAAGACAATCAAAGTTAATCAGCAAAGCTGAGAAGCACTTGGTGAACCTCTGTGATAGTATGGCATGGTGCACCCATATCTGAGATTAACTGCCAGTAAGAATTATGTCTGCCATAGAGAATGTGTGCTCTACAGAGATTTTATGTTCAAAGGTTCTTACACTGCTGTGGTGGAGCTACTTTGAAAGATTACAAATATTTAATTCTGCTTTTTGCTGGAATTCTTACATTAGTATCCTTACTTTTAATTATTTCTGTTACTTTTTTCCTTCCTTTTTTCTTTTTTTTTTTTTTTTAGCTTATAACTATGTAACCCTGTGAAAGAGAGGAGGAGGGTGAGTGAAAGTGTGTAAGGCACATGAGACAGTAGAGGCTGAGAGTGTGGTTGGGTTGCAGAGCAAAGTGGAAGATTTCCTGAGTAGTAAGTCTGAAGAGACAAGATTACAATAAACAAAGTTTATGGATAAAATATTCCTTCCCATCCTTCATTAAAAAAACACCATAGGAAATGGTTACACAAAAGGAGATCAAGACGGTGCTTTAAACATGTACTTTTGTGATAGGCTTTAAACATGTACTTTTGTTAGTGGGCAGCTCATCAAGGAAAAGCTGTAAAATAGGTCCAGGAGGGAATAAACATCCCCTTGTTTTTCTGTTCGGAAGAGCAGCCTCAAAACCTGACAAGAGGAGGATGTGCCCAAGGCACTGTGGGGATCTGGCCATGCTGAGGGCAGCAGTGCCCTGTTACATCTCCTGCACAAAGGTGGGGAGGGCTGAAATATGGGCAGAGCAGAAAATTTGCATTAGCAGCATTGTTGAAGGATACCAGAAGGCTGAGACTACCTCAGTTTGCAAGGGAAAACTCTCTGCCAATTTGTAGGGTCTAGGGATGAGCTCAGGGCAGAGAGCTCAGCTCCTCTGCAGAGGACACAGTCTTGTGGTGTACTGAAAATGATGCATCCATTCAATAAATGACAGTGATGAGATCTGAGGGAAGGCCATCCAGTACCTCTCAGCAGGCCCGATTTGATTAGGAGCTGTGAGGAGGCTCTAGCTGGGAAGTTTTATAGCAAAGGATGGCTGACTCAAAAAAAAAAAATCAGTGAACAAGTGAAAAGCTTTTGAGCTCAGTACTTACACTAATAAGGAGACTTTTAATTTCCTTTATTGTGATCAGTCCTATATTTGCTGGCAAAACTCTGGGCTATCTGTGATGAAAATTTTATTTACTTCAGTAGTGTCAGGACATCATCTTTGTAGTCTCATTTCCATTGGTGTATGAAATCCTGACAAGAAAAATACATGCACTTTTGTCATTAATTAAAAACAGCCCTATTATGATATAATACCCTAAAAGCACATGATACTGTGTTTGCTGGTAAAGTGTCAGATGAGGGTGTTCTTCATCTCTTGATTTGAATGCCCAGGAATACAAATCCCTACTCTCAGAGGCAATCTACCTTTCATGCTTTATGAAAATGAAAGTAGATTGATTTTTGTGCAGTCAAGGTTTCATGTATTCCTTAGCAAGGGTGATGCTTGCCATCTGTTCTAGGACAGAGTCAGAGCCTCTGGGGCTGGCAGAACATGCCTGGACTAAATACTCTGTAAGGGATGGTGGAAAAAGCCCTCATCTTTGATCAAGGAATGGACCTATAGAACCCACCAGCTACAGCCACAGGATGCTGCTTTCTTCTAGAAATTTCAAAACTAAGCCTGTTTGTTGGAGGTTTAGGTTGCATATTAGAAAAATGTACCTCACCAAGGGGGGTAGTTGGGCACTGGAACTGACACCCCAGGGAAGTGGTCACAGCTCCAGCCTGACGGAGTTCAAGAAGCATTTGGACAATGCTCTCATGCACATGGTGTGATTATTGAGGGGTCCTGTGAAGGGCCAGGAGTTGGACTCCATGATCCTTGTGAGTCCCTTCCAGCTCAGGTTTATTCTGTGATTCTGTGATTTTGTGAAGCTGGGTAGTGCATTTAACTGACAGTAGCACAGCTGTGACTATGCAACGGGAATGAGATGGAAGCGGCCAAAAGCAGTGAGAAGCTTTTTAATTAGCAGCATCTAATGATAGGCTAAAGCATTTCCTACGGTCTCAAAAAGAATGATCTTTTACATGCTGAGGTATTTCCATGAGATAAGCAGCAAGGTCATTTCATCTTCTCAGAAGAGAATCTGAAATTTGTCAGGTGCAGAAGAAGAGAGAAGGTAAATATTTTAAAGGAGAAGAATGCACACTTTTAAAACAGTATATGAGTACTGGAAAAGGCTGTTAAGTTATAATAGGGCTGTTTTTCATTAATGACAAAAGTGCATCTATTTTTTCTTGTCAGGATTTCATACACCAATGGAAACAAGAAAATAAAGACGACATCCTGAGCCTACTGAAGTAAATTAAAACACTTCCAGTTATTTAATGGGTCCATTTTTTTCTCATTAGTAATTTTATCAGCAGAAAAGTATATTGAGAGAGAGACCAAGATTGTGGTGCCAATAGTCCTCATCTGACCTGAGACACATAGACAATATGATGCTAGCAAATGTGTACAGGAAGAGGTGAGAAACCTTACTATAATTTAACTTTCCCCGTACTGATTTCCTCATTGTGGGCAACGAGAAAGTCCTGACTCCTGGGTTAACCACCAAGGAAAGTGTTCTATATCACTAAGTTCCAGAGTAAGAAGAAATCCTTGCCCCACCTATTTTTATTTTTTTTAACACAGTGGTGATGAATAATAATGACTGTGTATAATCTTAAAGTTGTTTTCTGTATTAATTTGAATTAACAGAGCAAAGAACTGGTTTGGACTCCTCACTCCAAGCAGTTCTTGACTCCTATGCAATTTGGAGCTTTTTGGAGATGATGTTTTCAAATCTGAAGAAAAATTGATCCAAGTGGGTGCAGCCTTGATAGTTAAAACAGTCAGTCCCTCCTTATGCATTTTGTATGATTCTGCACAGTTTATCAATGATTAATATAAAAGTGAAAAAGTTTAAATCCAACCGAAAGTCTAGACAGGATTTGACTGGATGGATGTCAGTATTACTCAACAGCCACCATCAGGCAGCCTTCCCCCCTTCTGTACCCATGTGAGCAGCAGGAATAATTATAGCCAAGTAATGCTGTTACAAAAGGAGGTTTTAAAAGGGAAGCTCTCTGTTAGGAATAGCCCCCATGTCTTCCATTTGAGTCAGACATGTAATTTTTCTTTCTTTCATAGATTCTGGGGAAAAATTCCACAGCCATTTCTTTCCTCAGAGGCTTGTCCACTACTCTCCTGCTGGGATGCACCCTTCTGCTTTGGCTTCAGCAGTGCTGTGGCTGTGAACCATGATAATTTTACCAGATGTTTATGCCCTGTCACTGAAATTAAAGACTTGAATCTTTCCCAGCCTTTTCTCTTCCTAATTTGCTGAGGAAAACTGGTTCTCACAGGCATTGTAATATTCAAGCTAAACTCTGCTTATATAAAGTAATGTAAAAGCAAGGTATAGGTAGTGGATCTCAGTAGGCAAATAAAGGCCTCTGAAAAACATAGCTTAGAGAAATTATGTCCTCTTAAGACTGCTGTGAATAATAGGGGCTGCAAAAATATTCTGCCAGGCAATCTTGACTTCGCTTTCACAAATTTGAAACCAAATCTGGATTATAGTACAGATGGCAGCCTTGACATATATAATTGTATTTTTTATTAACTCTTAGAGCATCATGCAATTAAGGTACCATATTGAGGAGAATATTCAAAATATTTTATTTATATTTAAGTATGAGAAGTATCTTGGTTACAATTAAGTATGATTCACAACTCTCTTACATAATACTATATTTAATGGTGAGTTCAGCTGTCTCATTCTTCAAGTTCAGTGAAAATACATATGGGATTTCAGTACAGTTTTACAGTCACTTGGAGAGTGAGAGTCATTAGCAGCTCTCTGACTTAGCCAATTAATACAGGTTAAATAATAAATTTTGTTAACTTCCCCCTGTCACCTCATAAAGAGAACCCACAAAAACAGGATAATAAAAAATGGCAGCTTTTTTCTTTCTAGTTGCTTCTTCCTAATTTCAAGCCCAATCAAACCCAACTATTTAAAGAATTACTGAAAGCACAGAAAAAATTTGAAGATGCATTGATTTTTAAAATTTCACTTTTAAAATAAATAGATTGGTTTATCACTACTTATATTAATGAAATCTTCAAAGTGATGTTTGTTCTGATTCCTTAACTATTGTTTGCTGACTAAACAAGATCTGGTCTTTGCTGAATAATCCATATCATCACTTTTAGCTTTTAAAATTTATATCTTTACTTCTTAGAGATTGTAAGTAGCCTTGCATTTAATCTGGTTTTGAAATCAGACTCATACTGAAAATTATTGCAAATATAGCTATCTGGGCAGAAGAATTCAAATAAGAAAAAAAAGAAAAAAGTAGTCAGACTATTAAGATGTATATAGGTGTTTCCATCAAATAAAGGAGAATAGGACATACAGCAAATATTTTTGCAGCATGATCATATTGCACAGGGGAGACTCAAATATGGCTGCCATGTGTCGTTATTGAGTAATGGAGATTTCAGTCCCCTCTTTCATAGTGTAACATCCTCTGATATCATTTAAAAATCAGATTATTGCCTTAAAAATTTGTGCCTTATCCACAAATAAATCATTATGTATATAAACCACATCGAATCTAAGAAAAAAAAAAGCTTTCAAGAAACATCAGGCATTAAATTAATTGTTAGTAACTCTGTTTCAGTTTCCTTTGTTTCCTGTTTACTTTTTATCTCCAGATATTTCTAGGATTACGCTAAAGTTTATACAACATTTTTCTGGTCATTATTTGCTGCATTATCAGTTTGGCAAGTGGTTGTTGTTTTCAACAGAATTTTTTCCTCCACTGACCCACCAGTACATTCAAGGGATAAAAATTTGGAAGAAAACTGTGGTTTCTGCTAAAATTTTAATGGGTGTAATCACAGGGTAATCAAGGTAGTTTGCTGTACATACATAAACAGAGTTGCTCTGTTTGTATTTGTGGCCAATAACTTTTACATTTTGATCACAATGAAAATGTCAACCACTATTCCCAATTCTCTGGAAAGGTAAATCTTATTCCCATTGTTGCAGAAATGAGAAGATGAACACAGAGAAAATAACATGAGATGGTAGTTTGAGTTCTTTCCATCCTCATAATTTTCATCAGCCCCATGCTAGTACTGTTTTAGAATAAAAAATAACTTACTGGTAAAAAAAATATTATAACTTTTAAAATAAAATCTTAGTAGCTAAAAACTTCAAACATGAAAAAGATCATTCAGGTTTCAACATCTCTATTCAACAGATTCATGAGCCAAAAGCTAGGCACCCAGGGAAAGTACAATAGCTGTTCTTTCAGGGAAAATGAACCATTGGTGACAACTTATCTTAGGGCTTTAAGCTATACTAGACTTAAAACTCTGTAATAATACAAAAAAAATTTAATATGAGGTTGAAAATACTGGTATGAAATTAGAGAAGAAAAAATGTACAGACCCCAAGAACTTCTTCGCAAAAGATCTAGTTTTTAATCAAACCAGGAAATCAATGTAAATATTATGACAGCATGATGAAATGCCTCAAGATTAATGTTGGAGTTTGGCTTATAGTTGGGCCAAAGATGCATAAAGATGTAGAATTAATTTCCTGAAATATCCTTTTGAGATGTCTGAGCATTAAGTTATTTATTGATAAAAGAAAGTTTGATAACACCAGAAATATTATTAGAAGACTTAGTTGGGATTTGTCTAACTTTGCACATTAAAAAGTTACCTGGCTTGAGTAAAAGCCTTATCAAGGTTCTTATTACCAATTGAGAAAAAGAGTCACCTCCAAGGGATAATATAACATATGGTTTGGTCATCAGTTTCAGGATGGAATTAATTCCGGTGTGGAAGTGTCGCTTTCTCTCTTCACTGATTATGGAGGGACCATTGTTGGACAGTACTTGCTGAACTAGAATCCCATGAAATTATTTTGGTGGGAATTTTTTTAGGATTATGTCCATGTTTGAAATGGGATTGCTGTTTGGTCCTAAGCATGTTCTGCCCTGCCCTTCCCTTCCCTTCCCTTCCCTTCCCTTCCCTTCCCTTCCCTTCCCTTCCCTT
>VZSE01008031.1:521142-663563 GCA_013398275.1 Promerops cafer
AAAAAAAAAAAAAAAGAGGTTTTTTGCATCTCTTAGTTGATGGCACCAAATATCATCTATCTACTGGAAACACACATCAGTTCATTTAATTTATTACATCATTATGTGACAATTATCTACAATATGGTTGAAAATCATGGCAATATTTTCATCCTTGAGGAAAAGAATAAACAATTATAAGATTGATTTTACTGTGGTTGCTATTGACTTTTATTATTATTTGCTTGGGTAAACTACATGGACCATAAGCACCCAGACCATCAGCTGAGAAAATTATGTATTAAGAGATAAATCCTGCTGCAAAACATGTAGTAGTCAACCACACAGGAAAGAAAGGTTTGCTATTGTGCTCTACTTAGTTTGTCATAGGTGAACTTAATAGAGTATAAGAAGCAGCTTAGTCCACACTTTTAAAGCTTTTGTTTCATTTTATTATTTGGGAGTTAAGCCACTATCGAAAAGGTGGAATTGTTATCCATTTTTTTAAAGAATTCATGTTATTTCTGGTGCTTCCTTTTTTTTTTATTTATTTCCCCTTTAATAACTGTTAAAATCTAATAAAAGTAAATAGAAAGAAAAAGGAGTTTTACTTTTGAAGGACTTCAAGCCATGGTAAGGAACCCACGCTGGGACAGCTCTCTCTCTGTGAAGAGCTGGAGCCCGTGGGAAGGACTCACACTGGGGAAGTTCATGGAAGGCTGTCTCCCGAGGGAGGGACCCCACGCTGGAGCAGGGGAGGAGTGTGAGGGGTCCTCCCCCTGAGGGGAAAGGAGTGGCAGAGGCAAGGTGTGCTGACCTGACCACAGCCTCCATCCCCTGCAAGTTGCAGGAGAGGAGGAAGAGAACACCAGGAGTTAAACCCAGCCAGGGAAAAAGAAGGGGGAAGGTGTCTTAAGATTTATTTTATATTTCTCATTATCCAATGCTGTAATTGATGGATGATGTCTCCCTTATCTCAGTCCAAGTGCTTCTCAATATATTTTCTCTCCCCTCTCTTGAGAGGGCTGAGGAGGGGAGTGACAGAATGGCTTTGGTGGTTAACCCACACAAACTTGAGCTAATCGAAGTATTTCAGGCTCCATTAACTACACTGATATTTTATGCAGGATCAGACATTTCCATGGTTGAAGGCAATTCAGAATGCTTATGTTCTTTAAATACTAGACCTGGTACAAAATGTGGATCATTTCTGAAATATCTTATAAACAAAAAAAATATATAAGCTTCACAAGTAAGGAGGGTTAAAATTCAAACATAGAATTTTAACCTTCCCAAAGACATGCTTTAGAAATACACTCATTTTTTGCTCCATTAAAATAACATTTTTTAACAAATACACACCTAAAAGTAGTAGATGGCACATTTCATAATAATAGATTGGTTTTCACTGTAGTTTATACAGTCAATTTTTGGCAAAAGTCAACAAAGTTAAAATCTATCAGAAAATACATACATTTCTACCAACAGAAAGACAAGCAAAACCAATTTTTAGTAGACCATGCATAAATACAGTTTAGTAGGTAAGCCATTTTCATTTTTGTCAGCCCATACTTACACATTTACCTGACTCAGTGGTTGTGGGAAAAGTTAAAAGATTCTTAACCAGGCAGGCATTTTTTCCTGATAAAGAATCATTCTTGATCAAGTAACTATGTGGCTAGGGAATTGTAACACAAGTGAATGTCAGCCTACGTTTCCAGCTTAAATCCCTGTCCTGGCTAGATGCCAGATTGTTAGTAGCCCTTCTGTGATTCTCCTTGGCTCATCTTGGTTCATTTAGGGAAATTGCTGTTCCTCATCTCTCCTCTCAGATACTGTGGGATGGTATCTTCTGTAAACAGAGAGATCATTTCCCTAGCCTTCACCAAAATCACTTCTAAAATGATGGTGATAGTCCATTCATTTAGGAAGAAGACTGGATATAGACACACCTCACTGAGCTGCATAACATTATTTATTTCGGAGTTTAGCGTTGTTTTTCCATTCAAAGTTTTTTCCTGTTAGGGCAGAGGCAATGTTAATTCTCTGTTTATACAAAGATTAATCTTAGCATTTAGAAAAAGAACACAAACAAACAAAAAGAAGCACAAACCAAGAAACACTTCCCACCACCTCCCACACTACCCCCAGAAAAAAACAAAATTGGCACAGTCACTAAAATATAGCACACTTGTGTTACTTAGGACTGACTAGGTAGACAACATTAGTACACACGTGCAATGCAACTGGTGAAGTATTTGCACACAGCTAGCCATGTAAGAGGGCTCAAAGAAAAGACACGTCTTGTATAATTTCTCAGTGTTACCCTACCTCAGATGTCTTACCTCAAGTCATTAATAGCATTTTTCCAGAGTGTTTTGGCATGTCCTACTGACTATGTTTGCGATGTGTCTTGTATTCTTCCCCAGCCAAGTATGTCAGCTTTTCTTAAATTTTGGTTTTTCTGAGTTTGGACCTTTATGGTCTAGTCCTGGAACTATAATAGATTTCTTTTTCTTTCTTCCAGTAGCTCCATGTGCCATCTTCCTTTCTATTAAATATATTTCACAGTCTCCTGCCTGAAGTTTTACAGAGGATTTCACTTCAAACTGATGAGAAAAAGCCTTATTTTAATCAATATTATTGGACTAATCCTGTGCCCATTGCAAGGATCAATTGAGGTAAAAATAATGAAGACCACTTTTAAGTTTTACAGAGTCATATAAATATTATTGAGAAGAGACCATGGAAGTTATGTAGTCCAAGCTCTGGTTCAGAGAACAATTAACTTCGCAAGAAAAAAAAAGGTTTCATGCATGCCATTATGTATCCAAAGTAATTATATAGAAAAATAAACTTAAAATGAAAGTTTAGAACATCTCCAAAAATGAAGATTTTGATGCCTCAAAATACTGATTTTTATATTTAGAAAAAGCAAAAAATTATTTGCTTTACCTGGAATATTTCTTTTAGAAGCAAAAGCTTGTTTTAAGTTTTCTGAAAGCAAAAGAGATCCTGAGATTACAACATTTCTTATTTGAGTGCTATTAAAGGAAAATCTCAATTGCTCAATTTAAAAATGCTAATTGTAGTATAGAGTTACATTTTTTAATGCAGAATTTCTATTAAAAGATAAATGTTTTGAAGGTAGAGTTCAAAACAAATGTTTTTGAAAGAAATGGGTTTCTATAGTAAAATTTTATATAATCAGTTGAGATAGAAATAGAAATATTCTTGATGAATTCTTCACTTTCTATTTCATTTTGTCTAACAGATTTTCACTGTCATTAATTACTAGGGGGACAGAACTCATAGATAATGACAATCTGTCTCAAAACTGGAAGCTCCACATTTAATGAAAGTTGTCTTAGTGCATGGATTGCTCCTTTTTTAAGTTTCATTTTCAGAGTTTTTTTTCTTTTTTTTTTTTGGTTGGTTGNGGTTGGTGGTTTGTTTGGTTGGGGTTTTTTTGGGTTTTTGGTTTTTTTTTTTTTTTTTTTTTTTTTTTTTTTTCTTTTTTAGTTGGATTCTATGTAGATAGCTAGAAAAGTTAGCATATCTGTCTCGTTTCCTCACAGACTTATTGAGCTAAGGGTGTTTTAGTAAAATATGTTATAGTTGCACCAGGTAAGTACTCTCTACAAATTACTTAAGAATTCAACTACAATGTTAGCAATAGCAGATGTTAGTTACTACATCAGCAAGTTAGCTCCTACTAACTGCTATAAATTTGAAAACCAGCCCTCAGTTAGTAATATGCTGCCATAGTTCCTTGCTATAGAAGAAACCAAATTTGAAAGACTCAAATCTTAAATATGATAAGACTGACATTGGTTCAGTTGGCCAAATATTTTACTCAACCATGCTTTCGCTAAAATTATGTTTTCAGTGAATTTTTGCAGTTTTCAGTGAATTCTCTTCTTATGCCATATGTAGAAAGAACGACTTACATTTTCTGGTAATAGAACTATAAATTTGTTTTTCTTTCTGTCAAGTACTAAGAACACACTGAATATTGCAGAAAATTGCAGTAAAATATGAAGTATATTCACAATAGGCTATAAGAGAAAAATGGCAACACTGTGTAACTAAAAATGTTAATCCTTCATATTATGTCTCAATAATTATTTCTCAAGCTGAGGACAATCCAAGGCTCTTATTGGAAAACTACAATGTGTTACCTATAACTAACATAGGAAATTTTAAAAATTACCAGAAGCTAAATACAAAACAATTTATTTTCTTTAGTGAAAATGAATCATGACAGCTTTTTCTATTTTTTAATTTATACATGAACATTTGCACAATTTTATGGTCTTTTAATTATTTTTTTACTTTATCCTTTGACTGAAAAATCTTCTGCAGAGTTTTCCTATCGCTACCACTACAGATGCTCGTTTTCTAATGTGTGTATAGAGGGAAGGCCAAAATCTGTCTGCTAGTGCTTATAGGAATTTCTAAATTACCACCTTTCCAATATTCTTCACGGGAATGTAATTCCCAATTAAAACAGATGCACATTCTGCTTATGGGAGATTGGTATACCTCCGTCTAGCTACAAGCACTGAACGTGAACTTTGATTTATTCTGTTAAGATGTTTAGAAGAAACTTGTTTGCTTCCAGAAAGGAGGGATACAAAAATCTGCATTACCATGTTTTGCACAAGCCAGTTCAGGATTCTTTTCTGCAATGGGCTCACCCAAATGCTCACCACATACTGTTTCTTTAACCACCTTTGCTGAAAATATTTTGCATGAGGAAATGCATCATGGCATGTAGTTGCCTATATTCCTTTCACTAAAAAGGTATTTTCAAAGAAGAGACCAGAAAGATAATCATTAGTAGAACTTTTCAGGAATTCCTGCAAATTGAATGGTGACACCACTAGGAATAAAATGTGAGCTAGTATGCACTGAATTGAGGTATAACTTCCATTTGATTTGGTGTGGAATGTGTCCAATGGATTTGGTGTGTGGCTTGACCCACACAATAAAACATGGAAAAAGTGTTCCTTAATAAGAAATTCCCCTCTCTTGTGCTGTGTAGTTGCAAGAACCTGGGGTTGATAACAAAAAGCCCAGGAGTGAACTGTCTCTCACCTTCATATTGTTTGTTTTTCTAGCTATAATCCCTTGTCCTGTATTTGTTTTGCCTTCAGTGTGCTACAGTTCATGAGGACATAAAGTATATTGACCATCTCGTAGACTATTATTTTATTGTGAGTTGTTTTTCTTTCTCATGAAAGGCTGTTAAAAGCTTATATGATCTTTATTATTCTTTGTATCTTTAAGAAGTTCAGTGAAGAATTCATATTGTGAACATAGCTCAGGCAACATTTGTCCTGGTAAATAGTTTATTTTATGAGATCATCTGTTGTAGCTGAAGAAAAGCCTGGCTGCTTTCTGGTTCATAAAACCTCCCACTGTGCTGCTGGTCTGAAAGAGTATCAGTAACTCTCATAAAAGTTTGGGTTTGGCTCCCTGCAAACATCAACACATAATTATGTAGCTCATCATGGCTCCTCCACTATACTTTGAACACTAATCAAAAGACTGAAAATTGAAACCTTTGTGCTAGGCTTTTAAGCTGAAAAGGTGAAAACAAAAGCAATTTTGGTTCTCCCTTCACAGGATGAAGGTGGGCACAGTTAATCTTTTGAGCATCCATGAAAGGTTAGGTGAAAGACAGGCATCACTGGCTTGAATCTCATGGTAGAGACTCAGACTGTGCTGCTTTCCATAGAAATTCAGATCATCAAAAGGTGCAAAATCTGCTGCAAATTGTGTGTTGTAGAATGTGGTACCCTCCCCCAAAATGGGAACGAGGAGGAACTTTTCCAGCTGTCCTTTCCCTCCCTCTTATAGCATGCAGCCCACACATTCATTTCTAATTTTCAGTCACAGCTCCTGAAGGCAGTATAAATTTACAGCTATTGAATAGCATTTAAAGGCAGTCAATAGTTTACTCAGAAAACATTTAACTGCTTTTCTCCCACTGCTGGCAAATAGTGACCTTTCCATTTTTAAATCAAATGATGCGCAAAGGAGTGACTGCACAAGTGGGAACACTGTCAAAAACCTGAAGTTAATTCAGAGGTCAGTGTTGGAACAATTCAGTACCATTGGCTGAGCCTAATCCTGACATATTGGAGTGCAAATTTCTAAAATACAACAAATTGTGGATTCTGGATAGGGGTATCAGAACAGGGTAAGAATGCATTTATTTTGCATGTTATTGGAATTTGGCAACAAAAGTTGCATTTTTAGTATAATTGCAAAGTTTTCAGAAGGAAAGAAAGATGTTTGATCTTTGTCTTCTACTGTATGAGGGGCAATAATTGAACCTTTTTGGTCCCAGCTGCACCTTTGCATTAGAGATGATCCCAGCACCTTGTCCATGCATACTGAAATGTCATAAAAGTATTTATCACAGAAAAGTAGGATGTCCTACTGCCCCCATATCACTGTCAAATGACTTTGTTTACGTGCTAATTCTCTCCTCAGGGATATGCCTCAGTGGCATGTCTTTTGGCTAATTAAGATTTGAAAATTCAACTTTCTAATCTGCACCTTAAATCCATAAATCATAGTCAGGGTGAAAATTTATGCTCTTGTGAATATCCCTGTACCTCACAATGTGTCCCATGCATTAACCTTCAAAGAACTGTACAGTAATGGTTCAGAGTACTTTAAACACTTACGAGTGATCTCTTCTAACTTCATTTATGACTCTAATAATTACATAGTTAATCATGTCATAGTAAAAGCTGAAAAAAATAGAAAACAAACCACAGCTCCTCTTTTAATAATTTCAGCCCTCTTTTTAGTTTCACTGTAAAGACACAGTAGGATTTTTAAAAAAATCAATTATAAGCAAGTCTTCAAGTTCATTTTGGCCTTTGTAGAGGAAGACAATTGCTTTTATGAAAAGACCTAGATATTTATGTTTCAGCATCTCACACTACAATGCTGAGATTTATGCCTATTTGGAAGCTCTCTCATGGGTTTATTTCCAGCATATTCCATCAAAAATCAGATCAAAAGCCACCATCATCTTGGGAGAACTATAATTCAAATGAAGAAACAGCACTGAATTAAGCTTAGCATGAATGGGTTGGACAAGGAACCCCAGCCCTGGTACAGAGGCAGTACAGAGCAGACAAGGTGCTCTTTCTTCTCAATCCGCTCTCTCCATTTTTATAGCAGAACACAGAAGGCATGAAGAGAAGCATTTGTACCTTATCTCACAACAGGTGGTGTGCAAGCAACAGAGGACCATTTCCCACACTTTCCAGACCTGATCTGCAGTTGAGAAGACTCATGGAAACAGAGAGAGGGGGGGAAAGTACCATCTGTGAACTCACGTTAAGTCATCGCCACCTATGATGTAAAACACTGAGTACACCCTCTGTCTTTTCTCATGCCTATGTGAGGAAAACATGGAGCCTACAAGTTTTGTTTGTGTTGCCAGGCTGCCCAAAGAGTAGCTGCATTGCTACCATGGTCCTCTCTTTTCTCAAAGGAATAATCACTGACAGCCTAAAAAATGCTCCTTTTCAGATCACAGAAAAGTATTTACAGCAAATATAAAAAACTCATAAATAGCCATGCTTTTGCTGCTCAGGGTTTATCCTGAATATGGATTTCTCTCAAGTATTACCTCTGGGTGTCCACGTTAGTCACTTATGTGGCTGGTGGTCATTGAACCAGAGCCCATGTAAAAGTTTGAAAAAGCACCTTTGTTTAGTAACAATTCAAGGTCCAGGTTCTAGGGGGAAAATAGCCTGGTTAGATAACAGAATCATAGAACCACAGATTATCTCAAATTAGAAGGAACCCATAAGGATCATCAAGTCCAACTTCCAGCTCCTTAAAGGACCAAAAACTAAGCCATATGAGTAAGACCATCATTCAGATACCCCTTGAATTCTGATAGTTTTGGTGTTACTCCTCTGGGAACCTGTTCTAGTGTCTGAGCATCTCAGTCAAGAACCTTTTCCTAACGTTTAGCCTGAGCTCCTCCCATCCCTGCTTCATCCCTCTTGTGGGTCACCACCCTTCTGCTGGCCTCCTTGAGGAGGTTATAGACTGTGATAAGGTCACCCTCAGCTTTCTCCTCTCAAGGAGAATAAGCTGAGTGACCTCAGTCACTCCTCGCAAGTTTTGTTCTCGGGCCTTTCACTGTCTTGGTCACCCTTCTGCAGACAAACTGGAATTTGATGTCTTCTTGTACTGAGGTGTCCAAAACTGCACACAATTTTGAAGGTGAGGCTGCACCAGTGCAGAGCAGAACAGGATAATCTCCCCTGACCAGCTGGCAATGCTGTGCCTGATGCACCCTGGGACATGGCCCTTTTGTCAGCCAGACCACTGCGGACTCATATTCCACTTGCCATCAACCTGAACTGACAGATCCCTTTCTTTGGAGCTGCTTTTCAGCCTGTCATCCCTCAGCCTGTATGTATAAACAAGATTACCCTATCCCAAGTGCAGAATCCAGCACCTGCCCCTGTTGAAATGCTTATTTTCCTGCTTTGAATTTTATTATTACTTTCACTATTTTTTGGTATTAATATTACTCAAGTATCAGGCCAGTTACAAGGAAGATGATCTTCATTTTAACAAAACCTGAATTTGCTTTTGAAGGCAAAGCAAATGCTTGCTTCATGACAGGAAACATAAATTCAGTTCACTATGAGCTGGAGCTACTTGTTTAACTAACTCTCTAGAAATTCATTGTTTGGATAAATGTACCTTATCAGAATCTACTTTCTCAGAAATCAGATAGCCCAGTACAACTGGCCCTTAAGAGACAAGAAAAGGAACACTAAATGAAGTGAATGATGGCAGGTTTACAAGGTGATCTGATTTCTTTTGGAAGTCTTGATTATACTTATCTGAAAATACTTCTGAAAATCTTATAAGATCCATCAGTGTTGGTGGTGCATTTTATACATTTCTAAGTACTTTGAATTTCTGATTTTCAATAGATCAACTGCATCTGATGATAACTGAAATCAGAATGAAGGTTTTCTGATTTATAGTTTGTCTCCATGAAATCACTTGGTGCTGTTATCTTCCAGGTATGATTTATGTATTTCCATCTGCTGTAGGTGAAAAATAGCTTTCCTATTGCCTCACAGACTTTGGAATAATTCACTCAGAAGGAAAACGGGACCTCTCACGTTCCTTGTGCACCCATCTCATTTTGGCTGCTCTCTGCAGGAAGCATGTGAAAACTACTGAGCAAAAGATCAGATGTACCAACCAGTTATTTTTAGCCATTCTTTTAGCTTAGAAAACAGTTTGCTTCTCTTAGAAGTTTGAGATGTGCCTTTTAGTATCTGACAATACCTAAACATACACATACATATGAATATTATGAATATATTATTAACATATAATAAATATTAGAAAAATGGAAAAAGTAACTTACAAAATTTTGACAAGGAGTTTACACACAAGAACTATCTCTAGTTTTGAATTCATCAGACTATATTTGAAACATAACTGGAAGTAATTTTTACTTCATTGTGCTGGTATATAAAAACATCACATGTAAAATAGAGAGTAAAAGCAAGGAAATTCAACTCTATGCTTTCAAGATTCTTTCAAAAATCTAAAAAAGCAGTTCAAAAATTGTAAAATCAGAACACCTGAAAGAAACTACCTTGATTTTATTGTTAAATGGTTGCTTTATAATAAGTTTATTCATTTCCATGAGGCAGAGTCTGATGCTCTCCTTGTATTGTCTTTTCAACACAATCGTGGGTGTGAATTCTGATGGGAACATTTCAGCTTGGAGAAAAGGCTTGTCAAAATAGATACAAAGATATTTGCAGAGACAATTTAGAACAGTGACTACTTGACTTTTGCTCTATTTGATTCAAAACAAAGTAAGCAAAGTCTTCAGATTTTATTGCCATTATCAGATAATCTAAAATATGTTTATACTAATTACTGACCTGGAGTAGGCATGTATGGTATTGTGCTTCATAAAATGAAACACATTTCTTAACATTCAGAGAGGTCACAGAAATAAAATATCTGGAAACACAAATTTGTGTTTCTGTGCCTCCACTTTACAGTTTGCCAGCAATGGAAAGAGGACAGTGCCTAGCCCTTGCTACCAGCTCTGTCCACAGTGATAGATAACCTGTGAGAAGCTCTTTGTTTTCCAGTTGCAGAAGGGGGGGAGATTCCATATCTAAAGTACTCTGAGGCACATGGTTGAAGGTTCTGTTTACCATTAGTGCTTCTACTTTTCAAGATGTTCCACTATGTATGAGTGAAGAGTATTTAGATGAAGAAACAAGCCAAAGTATACTGCCATTGGAACACACTATCTCTTCCTTTAATATTTTTATAAGAAAATTATTCTGTATTGGTGATTACATATGCAGTGTGCTGAATTGTGAAGTATTCCCAAGAATGACAGCTAGAGTTCATTAAAATTGCTTTGCTTCAGCTGAAAATACTCTTAATTCAATAAACAGGGCACCAAACATAAATTATTTTGATAGAATGTATTGTGCTGGGAAAGGAGACTACACCAAGCAAGGAATATTTGTGTGCGTAAAATTAAATTGTCATTCTTCCTGACATAAATGTTATTTCTCTTGAGAACAAACCTCTATCAATATACTTAATAGTTACAACCTCTACCAGATAATAATGTTATTGTCTGATTGCAATAGGCAGAGATATAAGACAACATTCTCCTTTGTTTCACAAGCTAAGTGAAAATTCTAGTAAAACATCTAAAGTGGACTCACTTTATTTTAATCCCTAAAATTTATTTGACAATCTGCTGGTCAACTCTTACATTTTATATAGCTCCTATTTCTCTAAGTTGTAGCAATTCTTTCTTTTCTTTCAGTGGCTTCTTTTCTTAATACCATTTGTATTAGCATGGGGAAAAGAGGAGCCTTGAAGGCCAAATCCCACCTCTCTTCAGTATTGTTTTTAGTAGAAATTCCCTGGTAATTCTCATTGTACTGTTTCTAAATTCTATACAATGCTTGGGATTTGTTTCTTTGTTCTCAGACTTTTGAATTTCTCTGCCTCTCCTTTTTCTCTTCTGCATGTACCATTTTATTTTTCTATTCTCCTTTATCTTTCTCAAACCCTTTTTACTGCAGTACACTGAGCCTGCTTTTGAAACTGAATCAGAGGGTGAGAAGTGACTCTTTTGTCTCAAAGGTGGAGTCCCATATCACCTATATGTTCAGGGACCTATAATGGTGTCCTGAGATGAGCCAAAATGCTGCTTTCATTTCCCCCAAGGGAATGAAAGGCATCCTAAATGTGCATCCTCAGCTGTCAGGAAAGGCCATGGGAATAGTGCATCTACAGACACCAGAGAGCCCTTTTAACCATGAAAAGTGTGTTGTGGCTGATTATACAGACCCTAGAACACACTGTGCTGCTGAGAGGGGAGACAGCAGTCCCATCAAAGGAAAGGATCAAAGGACAACATGTGGACATAGGGCTGATCATGAAGGGAAGTTTACTTGTGAACAAAATTTGGGGAGTGTGTTGTCAAGCCTCTTTTCACTAAATACCATAGAAAATATTTAGCTGTTTTCCTCTGGGGCAGCTGAGGCACTTGCAGTCTTAAGTGGCAACTTGTTGGAATGAACACTGCTGCCTGGATTATGAAAAGCATCAAAACCCATTTGAACCATTATCTGGCCATTACAAGGACATTTATAAAACAGAACATAATTTGAGTATTGACTCAGTATTTAAATAGTAACTTTGTTCATAAACTCACTTTTTTTTTTTTTTTTTCCAAAAGAAAGTGAAAATTAAAAGAGGAAAAGAAATAACCACAGTAAATTACCTTAAGGCAGCAGTTCCCACTTGGTGCCATGAGCAATTAGAGGTGAAATAGTCTCAGAGAGGCATGGAAATATTTAAGTGGAGGCTTCCTCAAAGGATCCAAAAATGAAAGAAAGAATGAATTCTACAGTAACTCATCGAATAAGGATGTAACATGCTGAATTTCTCAGATACCTTTTTTAATCAATGCAAACAACCCAGACTTCTCAGAGGCATGCTGGTCTCACAGCCCTCTAATTTTTTCCGAAAAATGTGGGCAAAAAGCATTTCTGCTCAGCAGAAGCCTTTATAATTTCAGATAAATACAGCATGTAGTAGAACACATGGTTTTGCCTTATCACCTGCAATACTTTGTTTCTGAGACACAAACTCTCTGCTCAGGTATTGCAAATATCTTTTTCCACATAAACCAGTACAGCAGCACTGAAGGTGGTTGCAGCTCATTGCTTATTATAACACTGACGCTGATCAATCCTCTTGCAAAGTAACTAGAGAAGTGTATTTGTTAGAGGGAAAATCATTGTGGGCAGACCAGGTGGTCACCAATACGTCAATCCTGAAAAATTTGGTAAGGGAGAGAGTGGAACATACACTTAAGTCAATCTTTGTGGCATAGAATAATCCATTTGCTTCCTGCCATCAGAAGGCTTTCCTCTTGCTTTGCCTGTCACATTAAATATTGACACCTTCTGCTGAGCAGTATAAATACTGGGAGCCCTCTGTCTGGGTCTGCTTGGAGAAACATTATTGATATAGGATGTGCAGAACATTTTCTTTGTGTAATTTATGGGTTTGATTTTCTCACACACCGTCTTCCGCACAGAGGGGCAGGGGTCAAGCTGTATTGTCAGCTATCTCTTAAGCTGTAGCTTTAGGTTTAAAGAGGTATAAAACTGTTTTGAAAAGGTCATTCTGACCAAAGAATCAATTCAAGTTACAAAGATTACAGAAATTTCAAGACACAGAACTTTGACAGAAAATGTATGCAAGGATATGAAATTCTAGCAATCAGAAATTATTTTGCCCTCGTGTCAACTTTTATCCCTTCCTTTTAGGAAAATCTGGAAAAACAGAGTCAGTCAGCTAAGAAATATCTCTTCTTGAGAGTTTCAGAAGAAAACATTGATTGTTTTTCAGTGTAAATTTAAGATGAAAAACAGCAAAGTGCTCATTTTTTTAGCGTATTTTGAAATGTTATGGATTTTGTTGTGCCTCAGAATAGGCAAACTTGTTCTACCATCTTTACAGCAGAAATCTAGCAGGCTTAGGTCTTTGCCTTTGTTACAAGCAAAGTTTTCTCATGCCAGAAGCTGTGTGCTGTAGTTGATCATAATGCAGGATTTCTGGTCACGTACTAAGAGCATGTATTTATAATATTTCGTGTAACACTCTTATTGCTCAGATTTCCCGTGCCATCGCTCTGATGAATTTGATTACACAGCTTGATTTTCAGAGAGACTTGGTAAACTGATAGGAAGGTTTTTACACTAGATTTTTCCTGCATTCACCTTCAGGCTGTGCACTAATGTGCCACATAAAATCAGATTTAATTTAAGGAGTAAGAGAATGGGATCCCTCTTCACTACTTTTCCTTTTTAAAAACAAGAAGTCAAGTAATTGTAGAGAAAGAAAGGCAGTAGGTTTTGTCGGCTCCCCATGGCACTCTTCCAAACTAAGAAATATATTTTTAGGATACAAAACCAACATTTAAATGAAAGATTGTCATACATCCAAACTTTGACTGAATTAGGACCAAAGATTTTGTACCCTATGAAACACCAGTATGAAATATTGAATAGGGGATAATACCCTAACTATTCCTAACATGATGTCTGCATGTTTGAGAAAAAAGAACTTGGTTCAAGCTCACAAACACTACCTTAAAATGTTTATTCAGCATTTTCACAAGTGCTATTTTGTGTGAAGCCAATAAAAACATTTAAAAACTTTATTAATAAAGGCAAGTGCCACGTGTTTAAAGCCCATCTTTGAAAATACATTGATATCCAAAAGGGAGGAACTTAAATCAAAGTTTTAAAAACCCTAAAAATAGAAATTTGTTGAATTTTGGGGATACTACAAATATTTTTAAGATAAATGAAACCATAAAAATGGCACAAGTTCCTCAGTTTACTGAATTATGGTAAAAATTCAAACAGAACTTTAACAATGTATTCAGACAAGTAGATAACTGTGAAGACTTTCGGAAGCCCTTTACTTAACACGTCTATCACATAGATATTTCATTGGGGTTTTCTTAGAAAGTTGTGAGTTTAATTGTACCTAACACAGTATAATTGTCTATTAAGTTAATGAGTATGCTGAGTTTCTTTAATCACAGATTGCATTGTTGCCATGTTCATATAATAAATCCATATGACCAAATTATCAGGAAGATAATTAAATCCTCATCTAGACAGGATGCTACTTCTCTCAGCAGCAGCTATGCACATTAGCAATTCCTTTTGCCAATAAATGGAACTGCCAAACTGGATGTCCTTGACCTTTAAAGGGTAAGAGTAGGGACATTTTGATAAAAAGCATCCCTTTTCAAATGAAATAGGATACTTCAAATAATAGGCACATAAAATCAACAGTAACTTTTGCGACTTGGGTAGTAACTTTTCAGAGATATTAGCAAGACTCTGTTCCATATTTAGGTCACCTCACATATGTCTGAAAAGTTCAAAAACAGTGCTTAATGTATTTAAAAAACCTATATAGGAAAAACTAAAGTGTCAGAATGATGAAACCAATCAATTTTTAAATCCTTTTGCTCCTTTTCAGAGTTTTCAGACATGGGTGATTAGTTTATATGAATTTTTCCTGAAACCAGAGCTGATAGCAAATGTTACGCTTGGCCAGTGTGATTGCTGATATGAAAAGATTTACCCTTATCTCCTCAAGATGGCTGCGGTTCTATCTTGAAATATCACTTCTGCCCTTAGAAAAGGTAGTCTTGAGGGAAGCAGTGTCTCCTCCCTGAAAACTGTGTGCCAGCCCTCCCTTCCTCTTGTGGCTGTCTTGCCCTGTGTTTGTGTCTGGGACTATTCAGATATTTTAATCTGACGTTAGAGATTGCATTGGGAATTCCACCAGAAAACATCACACAGCCTCTGAGAAAGTCTTAAGTGTTCTGCCTGGACTATTTTGCATTGATTTTCTAATTTATTTAAGAATGGGAGACTTCATTTTTGCAGACTTGTTTGGAATTATACTCTGTGTCACACACAGCATTTCCAGGACAAAAAATTTTAATCTACTAAGAAAGGGTTATTTTAATTTGTCTAGCAATGCCAGTGCTGATAGCCATGTTCAAGAAGCATTTAGATTTTCCTTTGTTGTTATCTCTCTCTGTACCAGAAAATGTACTAGCAAAAAGCACCTTTGAGCTGTGTTGTGCCATCAACCTTTTGAAGCACTTTGAAAGTACGTTGTAATCAACAGGGAGTCCTATTTAATAGGCAATTGTACTGCCTCAGGATGTTTGCTAAGAGCCATACTGTTTTCTGGAATGAGATAAGAAAGAGAAAAGAAATTGGCACATAATTAGAAAAGATAGTTCTTTCCATACAGTTTGTTCAAACTACAGCACTCCTTAAAGCAGTGGATGGAGGTTTTTAGGCAGGCACAGAGGAATAATCAGGAAAATAGGGGGACCTTGAATGACTCTGCTTGTAGCACATGAGCAGCTTCTAGAAATGCTGTTTTGTTTTTAATCAGGAAGCGAAAGGCTGGCAGCTGGCTGCCCTGGGCTATAATTCAGCAGAGCACTTCAGCATGTAAGCAAATGGGACTTCAGCTGGTCCTCAAGGTGCTGACTCAGCAAAACCTTCCCCTCAGCAAAGCTCTGCCTCTCCCCAGGAGACAGATAGTTCCTGCAGTGCCTGCACTCCCCGTGCCCTCCAGTCCATTGTCCCCCAGGAAATGACTGAAGGTAGGCCCTTCTTTCACAGACTCGTAATGGAAGTGGACAGAAAGGCAGGACACAGAGAGACTGAAGCTTCTTGCCAAGTTCACAGAAAGCAACATTGAATAGTAAACTCGTCGAGATGCCAGGCAGCAGCACAAAGGCTGCACCACTTTCTCTCCCTCACTTTGTTTGACCTGAACAGGGGCTTGGTTATTCCTGTCCTTAAGTCTCCAGCCAAGCAGGAGGGACAGAAGTATTTGCCAAAAAACTTTGTGTTGACCAGAATATTCTATGTGTTATGGAGAAGCATGGTGAGATTACAATTCCTTATGTGCAACTGAAGATAAAACTTCTCAATGACTTCTGCAATGTGAGCAAAGACTTGGCATTTTGTACACAGAGGAAGATTTTGGTAGGAATATCCTGCACTGGAAGACAGACACGAGGAGAAAAAGGTGTATTAATTTCTCTGGAATGAACACATAATTTGAACATCTGGCTAGGAAACCTAGTGTGGAGTGAAAAAGCCCAAAAGAAATCTTTACATAGAAGTACTATATATGATTTATAAAATGTATGGAAACTAAAAGTTTCTAACGTGGCTAGAGATACTGTGCATCAGTTCAAAAGTGCTTTGGAACCTAGGTTTAGGATTTCCAGAGCTGAGAGCTCTGAGTTTAGGGATTTTATCCAAAAAGAGATATGTCCCTGATAATGCACATCTAGGTGCCAGAAGTCAGTACAGCTCACAGGGCTGAGATAGGCACTTTGTTCCCTATGTACTAAATGGGAATGGTACATGAAATTGGACTGTGGAGCACACCTCTGGAAATGGCTAAGATGAACCAGGGCATGAAAAGACAGTGTTAGGATTGAAACTGCCCATGGGTGAAGAAATTTCTGAAAACTAATTTTCTCTTTCATTCTGATTTTCCATATTACTATGCCAAGAGATTATTAGAATGCAAAATGGAATGAAATACTACCCATTAGAGACGTGTTTGTAATATCACCTGCAATGCACATGACAACCTTGAGGAATGAATGAGCTCAGAGAAACTGAAGCATATTTTATACCAGTTTTCACATAGTATGGCTTCCTTTTAATTCTGACATGAATGGTAATATTGCAATGGACAGCAAACCCAGATTTGTTGTGTTGTTCAGATTAAAGCTAAGACTCAATTATTTATTCACTAAAAGTGGGGAAAGTATAGCACAGAACAAGATGGAATAATACTTCTCAGAATACTTAACTGTCAATTATTTTTTTATAATTTTCAAATATTAAAATTGTCAATAACATATTTTGAGCATTTAAAATAGTAATGATATCATGCATTATAAATTACTTGTAAGAAATGAAATTTCATTTGTCCTTATAAAATGAATTACAAACAGCACATCTTGGACTTAAGGTCAAAATTTTAATCTCTATACCACAGTTAAGTTTATTTATAGGCATAATTAATTCCAGATCTAATAAATTCTTACCTAAATGTCATTCTTTCTATGACTTCCATTGCAAAATGTGTTTCTTTGGTCCCACAGTATGGTATCTGCATAATATTTCAAACCTCCAAAATGTTATCAATACTGATTCTTTGTATATTAATTGTACTTTAAAGAAAAATAGCAGTTTTAGTAATAACTGGAAAATAACTAAATTTACTAGATGCCAAAGGTAGATTTCTTCCTCCTATGAACGTAACAAATCATCCTTCATAGCCCTATGTTCCTGTCCTGACAGTAGAAGGAATATGACCAACGTAGAGCCTTGATCAACTCTGTCCCCTCTGAGTTTTATCTATTAGTAAGTACAACAGGGATTTAATGAGTGTGAAAATTGCCTGTCTCTGTGAGAAAAGCAGAGCAAAAAACACAAACAGAGAAAAATCTCTGAGGAGAAGAGTAGGCTCTCAGTAAGGGCGGTTTTGCTACCTTCCCTGAAAAAAAAAAAAAAAAAAAGGGCTTATTCAGTATAGTTAGAAAGGTTTTTTGGGTGATCGTTTCTGAGTTCTTAACTCATGAAGTACATTATCTGGTATGCTTGGTAGTTGGTTAGACCATAGCATTATAACATCATGATCAGGCATTTAAATTACAGGGTTTTGTTTTGTTCCATGACTGGATGACTGAAGTTTTACGATCAGGACCAGAAAGCCATTAAGTTGACTCTTTAATAGGGAGGGAGTGTTGTAGCTTGTAAGGAAGAAGAAGAGACACAGGCAGGCAACTGAATGTTGTTATAATTACTAGGGAGAATACGTTATTTTAAAGCAATCTGGGTAAAGTCAGATTCAATTTTCTCTATAGTTACAGACAGCTAAAGGATTGCTGTTGACAGGCGGCATTCATGTAGCCTGTAAAGCTCTGGACTAGATGGTTTTGTGTGGGCTGTTTTAGAACTACACACGTTACATGACAATGGGTAAAAATATACTGATCCTACCAAAGAAGCCAGTTTTTCTTCAATGAACTGCATTAATGAGGTTAATAATCTCTTGTATCTAGAAGAACGCTTTTCTGGGGACGTATTCCCCATTTAATATGGGTTTTTAAAATGCCTTGAAGACATTTTCTGTTCTTCCACATGCAAGGGGTGTACACCATCCCCTCCATTAATGATCACACACAGAGCTTGCTACAGTGCAAAGAGAAAAGCTCAGTCCCAGCTAGGAAGGAGCTTCTTTCTCATTCAGTTTATTGTCTGTACACCAGTCACTCCAGAAGGATTCTCACTGATGGGTTAAATTACCTGTCCAATACAGAACGATATTCCTCTCCTGAATGCCTTTCAGCACAGTCAGCAGCACACATGTGCACATTTCCCCTCCTTTAAGCTCTAGAGACCATCTGGGATGCCTGTGGAAATTCTTAAATGAGAATATATGCTAACAAATCTTTGGGGATCTTTGGCAGTCAGGTGTGCTCCTTAGTTTTGCCGCGCATACCAGAGTCCTGCTGGTTATCTCTGGTTATAAAAAAATAGATTATCTCTCTCCTGAACCCATTCTGAGAGCGCTTGACTTGGCACTAATGTCTACTGTGGGGACATTTTTGGAAAAAAAATGATTTGTTTAGAAGAAATACCAATTTACCTTTAAAAAGTGTTTTTCAGGAGTCAGGTTGTTCATCACAAAAATTTCCACAGTTATAAGGGTGCAAGCATGGCTAAGTCAAGTTTGGTTTAAATTTTCATGGTGTAGATTTTTTTGTGTTTCTTTCAATATTTATCACAAGCCAGAATAGTAAAAATGCATGTTCAACCACTAATAGTCCTCAAAAATGAAAAAATGCCATTTCTGTTCAGCAGTCCTTTGAGTCTCCTGAGATGTTATCACTGTGTACCTATTCCAAGAAGTCTGAAGCACCCCTTGCAAATCATTATTTTATTCCTATTTTAAAACAAATATGAGGCAGAGAAAAAGAAAACAACAAAGTCTGAAGTCATGCAGACCTGTAAAGCTTCTCAAAACAACATTGTTGATTAGTTTATTAGAAGAACAGAGCAGAATAGTGGTGGTTAGAGGAATTCTGTACCAATGCTACTCCTTTGAGAGTTATTGATTGCCATAGAAAATCAGAATAAAAAAAATGCATTGAAGTATTAGCTAACTAACCCCAAATCAATTTTCTCTTTACTGAGAAGTCTTGTAAGCAAAATTATACAGGAATGTTTTAAATAGGAACAAACTCTGGAAACAGAAATATAGAGGGTCAGGTTTCGGTAGGAAGACATTATCATTTCCCAAGGAAGGAAGAAAAGTTTGGAGATACTACAATTATAACAATTACAAGTGATAACATTGAAACCAATAAAATGTTTATTAAAACTCAGAAGTGAAAATAGAGGGGAATTAATATGACTTGGAATTTATTAAATGCAGTACAGATAAAAGTGTAGCTAAATACAGGCAAAAATCCATGTCCATTATCCAAATCCATTATTCAAGGATAATTTTTTTTGAAGTTACATTGGGAATGAAAAATGGTAAAATTATTCATAAACAATGTAAAAATCCTACATGTCCAATAAAGGTTTCTGCTCTTTATTTGAAAAATAACAGAGTCCTGTGATTTGTTTTCAGAGGAAGACCATACACATTTCAATTTTATAGTATCCAAGAGACATGTGATTCATGTCTATCCAGAGATAGATATCTTAAATGATAGCCAGTTTTGATAAATTTAATCCAATCTGTCTGAGATAATCTTTGGTCTTTTAATATATCATGGAAATTCAAACAGAAGGAGAATAATTCCCCTGAATTTGAAAAGAGTGAGGGCCTGAAGAACTGTTGGCTGACTCAACTGAAATTAAAGGGAGAAGGTTGGAGCTTGGTAGAAGCAGCACCTGACAACAAAATCAAAACATGAGAGTATAGCAGACAGAAGTCCCCCAAAACTTTTTTTTAAAGAGTAAGTCCTATTTCCATTCTTTGAGATTAGAAAATCAGTTAATAGCAACAGCAATAAACTTTAATGAGTTTGGTATGACCATAAGAACATTAGCAGTCTAGAGCACTAATAAAATTCCTGTTAAATAGATAATGAAGAGTCCAGTTCAGAGCTATTGCCAGTGGGTACTTGCCCTGAAATAGGGGTCCTGGGGTGATTCAGACCAGGCTGACATTGAGTGTTTTCATCAGTGAAGGTGTCAGCAATAAACATTGCCCAAAATGTAAGTGTAAATGCCACAAGGGCTTGTGGAATACCACTGTGAGATTCATCACACAGAGGCATCTGCATTACATGATACAACTGAGGAGAGGAGAGGAGAGGAGAGGAGAGGAGAGGAGAGGGACGAGAGGAGAGGAGAGGAGAGGGACGTTTTAAGCACAGAGAAATGTGAAAATCTCCAAGAGTAGCAAGTACCTATAGAAGAGAGGATGGTACACTCCTCAGGAATGACTTACAAATTATCCAGGTGTCCAAGGGAGAAAGAAAGCAGCCCAGTTACTGATTGAAGATGGACCAGAAGGGTTGAATAGAGCTCCCGGATGAAGAGGCAAGGGAAAACTAACTTGAAAACTAACTTCTAAGGGTAGAAGGAGGGAGATAATGCTGCTTTTGGAGACTGACACAGAGCATTAGTAAGATCTCCCTGTCCAATTCTGGTGTTCCCATGCAACAAATGCTTTGTGCGGAAAACATTGGGAAGAAATTTTGGAATATAAATGAGGTAAAAAAAAAAGCTGGACTAAAAATTCAGACATAAGGTAGCAGATAACCTAAACAATTGCTGAATGCAGAGCACCAAATTGTTGCTTGCATTATTTGATTTATAGAACTTGACAAAAATTCCCTGTGAAATGCAGCAAGGTGGTTCTTGGCTTTGCAAACACATTTTCTATAACATACAGCAGCCGATGTGAATTCCCCAGACCAAGAATGAAGAAAAGCTAATGTTTTCTATTATTTATTTTTAACTGCCACATTATAAACACAACTGAAACAGCTACAGGACTGATGTCAGGGATGCAGAACTCAGCATTTGTTGAAATCAACACAAACATTCCTAATTCTTACCTGTCTCCACTATTGTGGTGCAGAGTAAACATCTATGAGGTCCAGGTCCATAAGTGAAGCTTCTAGATGATATTAGAATGCACATAACAACTAGTAATAATAATGAACTACAACCCCTGGAGTATTTCTTTGGAAAATTAACTGTGATTTGCCTGCCTTCAATATTTTAAATTCCTATTCAAATTCATCCAAGGGGAATGAGATTGGTATAAAACCAAGTTTGTTCTTATTCTCCTACCCGGGGAAAATATCTACAGTAAATAAACACACAACATCACATAATTCAGTGTAATTGGACATTTTCTGCTTTAGTAAGATTCATAGGACAAGAAAAAAGGCCCAGGGACAACTACTTTTCCAATATTTTTTTCTTTTTACCTATGTAGAATGTCTCCTCAGGAGTGCATCCCTTCAACAGAGACAGTGATCTAGTCTTTATATTCCAGACACCCAAGTCTTTTTTACAGCCTTTCTTTAAGAGTTATGAATGATTTTGTTTCTAAGTGAAGGGGGAAAAATAAAGGGAATAAGAGTTTTATATCTCATTAGTGAACAGACTATTTCCTTAATTAGCCTTTTCTTAAATTTTATAGCACATCTCTAGTTTAGATGCACTCATTTTTATCTACGTGTTTATCTGGGTGCATTTAACTAGATGGCCCAAACAGTGATTGTGTAATGAGCTATGTAATTGATTTAGGATATGTACTTAATAGCAGGCAGGTGGTTGAGGTAACCTATTATTACTGCAGGATTGGCTTTCAGTAATGTGTTCCTTGTCCTATTTTTTCCCAAGAGAACAATGGCTTGAGTAGCTGCTTGAGTAAGTGTTCTCACAGATGCTTCTCATGTATCTGGAGGAACTGGGTTCAGTTAATACTTGGGGTATGTCCAATGACATTTGGTGTAAATAATGAACCAAAGCATTATGCCCTAGCATTTTGCACAGTAATTACCCAAACTGAATAATTTAAAATACTCCATTGCATGATTTAAAATATGAATGATAAGCAGCCTGGGTAAAATTGCTTGGAGAAATATGGTTGACACTGCAGAGGCATTCCTTAGTCTGTAAGTGAGTCTGATTGTATGATCATGTGCATAAGGTTACTTGCAGCAGGGAGAGTCCTCAGACTGAGGTCTTTAAGTTTCTATCACCTGCACAGTAAAAATTGCAGAGGTTTTTTCCCTTCTTTAATTCCTCTCTCTGCTTCAGTTCTATCTACTGCTTTCAAAACCTCTGCCCTTCTATATTGCCTGAAATCCCAGCTTCATACCTCTGTGTCCACCCACATAGGATTTTGTGCTCAGAAGGCTGCTGAATATCAGATTATCTACAGCATTCAAAGTAGAAGATTGATTCCATGCTCTTCTGCTTCAAAGGAATAAAGCAAATCTGGACTTAGGAAAAAAAACCTTATATGCAAAATATTTTCATACATATTATACTACTTAATTTGCACTAGTATATACTAACAAAATAAGCACACAAGTCTTTCTCTCTGTTTATTCCACTATGGATGAGCTGACTTGATTATGTAGACACATGTGCTTATCTCCTCTGATTTTCCAGGAAACCATATTAAAAATGCTGGAAGCTAAAAGTGCTCCAGCTATAAGCTAAAGCACTGAAGTGATGTGATAGCTAAAAGAACTTACACTGTAAGATTTAATGTTTTCTTTTCAGACCTAAGTGCAGCATGTTCCTATCACAGTGATTTTTACTAGATCTTAATAATTAATAGACTAATATAAAATTGAAATAGTAGATAGGAGGCTATAATAATATTACAGATAGCATTAGTGTCAGGTGTTAGCTCAAAAAGGGTGAGAAATATCTAATTTTGAATAAAGATCATTCTTGAAGTACAAGACCACAGCTTAGATATTACTTTTACCACCTTTATCACAGTCAGCTAGAAGTGTTCTGGTAAGTAGATGGCTGAGATGCAGGATTATTGTCCCACATGGCCTGCCGCATATGCTATTATATTGCCTGCTCCATCAGACATCTCATTAATGGTCCAGTCTGACTGTCTCCATGGTAACAGGGGGAAAAAAGCCATCACTGGCCAGCAGTGTTAGGTAACAGCCACCTTTGGCTCAGTGTGATCACTGTGGCAGCCAGCACAAAACCTTCACCACTCCATACAGATCCTGTTCTTGCGTGCAGCTGCAGCAGCCATGGAAGGTATTCCCTGTGACTAAAGGAGAAGCTTCTGACAACAGCCCCCTTAAGCAGCTGTAACTCTAATTTCTGTGGGCATGTCAATAGCCACAGCTCTACTTTCTGTTTGCACTGGCTGCAGCTCTGTGCACCTGTTACAGAACTTGCAGCTCCAGCCTGCCCAGCCGCGCTCCGGAGTTCGCTGTGAGCGGTAGCGTGAGATGCCCTCAGGCATGCTGCCTCTTGGCACTGCTCTGCTGCACCACAGAGCATCCTCGTGAGCTGAGCTCTCTTCAGACCTTAGAGAGCATTTCCTCTTCCCCTCTCACTAATGGTAACTGAGGACTGTGGCCAAAATCTATTCATTTTGCTGAGAAGGTTTTACCCTTCTCCAGAGATTTTCAGATTGATCGCAACTGCTTTCTTCTATAGCCCATTATCTGGGTTGCTTTGCAGAAAGTTTGTCTTCGTATTTTGGACTCACTACCCTGCTATTTCCAAACTCCAAAAGAATTTACATCAGCAACCCCACTGCAGAGGTCTGGCATGTGGGTAATGCTGGAGTATTGTTTATGTTTATTGTAACTTATAAAAATATAAGTAGTTTTTTAAATTGCAGTGTTTAGTCTGCATATATTCAACAAAAACATTGGAAGCAACTAAGAAGTCTTACTAAAAATAGTTTCCTTTTTTCACAACTGAAACCAAGTCACTATTTACCAATATTCTGCTGTCTTAATTATGTGCGGTCTTTAATAAGGTAACCGCAAGTCTGCAATTAAATAATTGGATCTGAAAATTTTCATCCACTCCTCAAAACAAATTAACAAAAAAAGAAATGGAATTCCAACTTCTGAAGGGATTTCTACATAAAAAAATCTGTTGGTATGGATACACTTAGTATTGGGACTTTAATCGAGACTCAGCAACTTTGAGTTATGTTTATAGTGAAATTAGCCATTACAAATTTGCCTTTAAATATCTGTTGCTCATTTCCACCTTCACCTCTGCAGATGCACAAACACATGCATTTGTATATAAATTAGTAATTGCCATTAATGTAGAACATTACTACCCTATATCTCTAGCTATAATATCTGGATATCATATCTCCATATGAAAATACATGTAGTTCAGATGTTAAAGAGTTTGGACAAGTGTGTGTTGGTTAACATATTTTTTATACTCACCCAGTGATTGTAGGACCTCCTCTGTTACCCAGGTTATGGTATCTGCAGTTCCCATAAATGTGACATGTCTTAGGCTTCTTTGGGTCTTGGGAGTTGTAAATATTAATGACTTGTCAAAATTCAGAATTTCATTGTAAATGCAAAAGCCAGATTATGAAAACCCTTTAAATCTCTATAACCCTGGAAACAGAGATGCAGAATACTCTAACTTTTTTTCCTATTATCTAACCTGAATCTTTCTTTCTGCAGTTTCTCCCCATTACTGCTTATCCTGTACTGTAAGAGTATCTCTTCACAGACGACTTGTGTACCTATGAATATGATCACT
Source organism: Promerops cafer (assembly GCA_013398275.1). Lineage (NCBI taxonomy): Eukaryota > Metazoa > Chordata > Aves > Passeriformes > Nectariniidae > Promerops > Promerops cafer. The sequence continues at coordinate 546,096 of VZSE01008031.1, forward strand.
GCCTTTTGTTGTTTGGGGTTTTCCCTGCATATAAGCAACTGCAGGTTGCTCACATTATTCAGTTTGGCTCAGTGATTCAGGCTTTCTAACTTCTGGGAAATCCCCAACTCTGTAGCTCTGTGGAGTTGTTTAGCACAGATACCTGTAGCAGTGCCAGTCAGCTAAAATGGTGCTGGAAAAGATTATGCTCTGGTGAGATTTTTCTTTCAATTTCTTATAGTCTTTCCTCGATTTGTGACCTTTTCAAGTTAGCTGGCTTTTTTTTTTTTCTTCCCTGTCTCATTTGCTTAATGATGTGTAATACTAAACCTAGGGTGGAGAGTATTTTTACATCATATTTATTCTATCCCTTGTGACAGTGACCATCACTACTCTAGACTCCCACATGGAATTCTCTTCCATAAAACAACTGGAAAATTTCTGCTGCTGGAATAAGAGAATATCTTGAGATGATGTCAGAAACTTTTTGGATTTTCATTATAATTAATGCTTATTAAATACAATGAAGGAAGATACCATTCAGAGTTTTTGTAATTCTTTTAGCAGGATTAAAAGGTGTGTCATCTGTGATGTCAATTTTCTGAAATTTTTGGCATATAGATATGTGTGTATATATATATACACTTATAAATATATGCATATATACACACACACATACACATATATATATATACAAAAATATATAAAATGTCATCGTACTACAGTGTGTTCCCAGAAAGCCTACATATTTGGGAAGCCTGTGACAGAGTGAATACAATCAAAGAGTACATCTTGTAAGAAGCTGGGTTTAAAGTGTCATTCTTCACATGCCAAAGAAAGTCACTGCATTCACTTGTGCCTTCAGTTATGTAAACATTGCTCTGTCCTCTGCTTTTCTTCAGATAAGGGATCTGAAATAAAGCTGCAGAAGGTGACCTGAAAATAGATTTATTTTAATCCAAACCGTGGGTAAGTATAAATCAGACATTCCAGTAATCCAAACTTAAAAGGTTTTCAATCCTATTTGCTTAACCCTTCATGCTGTCCGCCTCACCATGAAGTTTTTGCCCTGCATCTCTTCAGCCCTACCCTGAGTTGCCAGATGCCTGCCTGCAATGCTCTTACAAGTCATCCATACCCTTTAAAAATCAGTAGGACTCATCTGAGTGGAAACTCTGTCACACCCTGTGCTAAACAACTGCTTTCTGGTGATGCCCACAAGACAGCACAACATCCTAAAGACTTAGCAGGCTGTTGATGGACTTCCTTAGCAGAAGCTCCCACCCCACCTGCTCCTGTGCTTTTTTGCAACTAATCACCCACCAGGAAACACCAAGGGGTGCTGGGAGATGTGGATTCAGCTTGTGCCAGTCTCAGAAATTTCATGAGTAATCAGTGTCATAAGCTGGTACTAACTGAAAGCAGGAGGAAAGGATGGTTAGAATCCCCATGCCTATTGCATACACTTTTGGTTGAGGCTGTGCTTAAATCTTAATTATAGGTTATCCTAGAGCACTTTTAGGGGTTTAACTGTGAAAATTTTAAATAAATTGTTTAATTATTCTTAGATTTTTGTCAGCTGGGGAAATCCATGAAAGCATCCCACAGTATTTTTTATTGACTGTTGTGGAGCATTTGCCAATTATTTTAAAAGTGTATATCAGAGTTGATTACTTGCCAGGATCTGGCCCTACTGAATAGAATGGCAAAATGCCCATTCATCCCAGGCAGGATTTTACCATCAAGTGAAGCGGGGAGAGTTCTGTAGTTCTCATGTTTAGGGTTTTTTAGGTAAAAAAACCATCTTTTTTTATCCAGTCTTCAGTTAATATTTGTCATATCAAAGAACCTGAATGTGACTATGCTTTGAAGCTTATATATATTTTAAAATGTCATCAGTGCTAGGAAATCCAGAAACTATTTTTGCTTTTCATGATGTACCTTGACATTTGTTGTACATTAGCAAGTAATAAAACAGAAGAATCTGCAGATTTCTATGATGTGGGTTATTAGTATAACGACCCTGTAACCTGGAACAAGCCAGTGTTCTGACAGTGTTATGATAAACTGTCCCAGTGAACATCATATCTTGGAGCTGTGCACAGTGACATGATATACCATTTTAATTATATGTCAACATTTTAGGACAGCAAGGTTTTTTTCTTGCTTTTACAGATTATACCAATCACAGGATAGCTGAGTTTGAAAGTCACCTCTGGTTATGATCTAATTCTATGGCCCTCTCAGAGAATGGTCAGTGAGAGCAGATGGCTCAGGATCATATCCAACTGAGTCTTGAATATCTCCAAGGCTGGGCACTCCATAGCGTTTCTGGGAAATCCTCACAATAAAACAAAATTTAAAAATAATAATACTAAAAATCCCATAAGGTGTATTTACATGGAATTTTATGTATTTCAGCTTATGCTCATTGTCTCTTGTTCTGACACCAGTCACCACTGTGAAGAACCTGGCTCCATCTCCTCTGTTCTTCACATTGATACACATTGATACACATGGATAAGATCTCTTGACTGATCCTTCTCCTCACCTTCCAGGCTGAAGAGTCCCAATTCCCTCAACCTCCATGTAAGAGAGATGCTTCTGTCCTTTAATAATTTTTCTGGCCCTTTGCCTGATGCATTTCAGTAGCTTCATGTCTTTCCTATCCTGGGGAGCCTGGAGCAGGACACCAAATGGAGTACTAAGGGTGAGATGAGCACCCTGTTGTGTCCAGTAGGCATTGACATAACTTTCAGATGTAACAACATGTGTGCTGCAGTGCTGGTGACCTCAGTACCATGATCAAACCTAGGATGGAGGGAGATTTACCAACAAAATGTTAGCAGCCAAAATACAGTTTCTTGTAAAAAAAATAATGCTAGACGACAGCTAAGATAGGTGTTGTTTGTATGAACCAAGCATTATTTTGTATTATTTCCTATCACATTGTCTTTGTGATAGGAAATAATCTGATTGTCATCGAGGAGACAAAATGTGACATGCAGTCCACAAAACCCAAATGACAGAACGTATGAGAGTGACATTCCAGGCTGAATTAGCAGGGACTTGCTGTCATCTCCATCCCTTTGTATCTGCCTGGATTGAGTTAGTTATTCTTAGCCATCTCACATAGAATGGTATCTCCCAAGATGACAATTCAACAACTTGCCTTGCCAGCTTTCTCTAGTTACTTTTTGTTTGTTTCAATGTAACTTCCTTACTGATTGTCTTCTTTTAATTATTCCTCCTCAGCTTTTCTGAATAATTTTTGTACTTTATTAGCAGACAATAGCAAATTTCATCTTCATTCCTGACTTTGTATTCTTCTACTTCCCTTCTTTCAAGCTCTTAGAAGAAAAAGCTACTTTCCTGTTTAATTTTTTTTCCCAACCACCGTCTTCATAATTTTCATCTTTAAGCAAATTCTCTAATTTTCCCTAAGACCCAATTCTCTAAGAATCTTAATCTCTAAGATTCTTGTGGGAGACTTTCTCTACTGTGTAATGTAGCTGCTTGATGGCAGCACAAGGAAGTGTTCTTTTGTGATCAAGTTGTTGCCAGACTCTGCTATGCTGAGCAGAAAAAAACCACCATCAGACTGGTTCAGCAAGATCTGATGGTCAAAATGCCAACCCTCATCTACACGTAGTTGGCACTATTAACCCAGAGTAAACCTGCAAAGTCACTCACACCTGCGGTGATGGTGACGTAGAAAATCTGCTGGGAACATTTTTCCTTTTCCTCTCCACTCTACGAAGGAGAAGAGATGGCATGTGGGAAATTTTGCTTATGCCTTGGAATGATTACTGCTCTTGGAGAAACATCGAAGTACAGTACTTCTTTTGTACACCCCCATGATACTTAAACTGTTGGTGGGGAGGATTTCAACCAGGTTATCAGACTGCACCTGAGATACGAACTGTTTTTCCTTCCTAGAAAACTGCAATTTCCTTCTTTTCCAAGGAACTGAGTTCCCTGGCATATGGCCAGTCAGGTTGGGCTGGCGCTTAAGAGCAATAATATCTTAATCCAGCATGGCTAAATCCTTGATTGTTCATTTCTCATAGCCCTGGGCAAAATCAAATAGAAGTTTTCTCACAAGATATTTTCTTTCCTTCATATCAGAATATGACTACAAAGATGGTATTGACTTCTCACTTTCTATGTAATAGGCTTTGCTGCACTTCACTAACGTTATCTCCAGCTGTTAGAGTGTATTCTCTGTAGAGCCTGTGGGAGAACACAGGGATTCTGAAATTTGTCCATGTTCACAAATAATTTCCTTAAAGAAAATAACTGGCTGAGTCTTGCCTCTCCAGTCTCCAAAAACTGAAATAAGAGAAGAATAGTTGCATTATCTGTCAGGAAAAAATATGTTTGTGTGTGTTTGAGTACTGTTCACAGCTTGAGAGCTTATATATTGGGAATGTGGGGAGCAAAGGTTGGGGGGAGGCTACTTCCTCTAAAACTTTTGGACCTTGGCTTAACACAGCCACCAGAAAGCAAGTGCCACCTTGCAGGATAAATAAAGTGTGTATTTAATTAAGCAGTTACCTAAACAACTCTTTGTTTCAGAACATTGATGATAAGCTGCAGAGACATTTGCACTAATTTAGACTCTGGGCAAGCAGTAGGACTAAAAATTGTTTCCAATATTCCTTTATTGCTGCCCTGGCTTTCTCAACAAGAAGAAAACCTGAACCAACAACATTTCATGGGGTCCAATGTGTAAAGACACAGGGAAGGAAACACTAATTTTCACATTTTAACTTGTATGAGAGAATTTTAAACTTAAGGGATTCTGGGAAAAGACTGAGAGACAGATCCCTTTTTATCCTCAAAATATTCCTCCTATCAAAAAGAATTGTTGAGGAGACATAAACATTACATGAGATACTGTTACAGAAAATAAAACATGGGATCTTGTATTCATTTTCTTCCCAAAACCTCAGTTTGAATAATTTATTTTCTTTAAAACAGAAGTGAAAACAATATTTGTTCTCCTGTCTATGAATATATGGCAGTTAAGAATCCAAAGATAGATTGTCCTCAAAGAGATGCATTCTGAATAATTGCTTACCTAAACAACGGCAGGTAAACCTACAGTATCATTACTGCAGCTGGTCAGAAGTGGTTAAGATCCTAAGAGTTTGGAAACTTTATTGAAATTTAAAGCAAAATTTTAAATGAATCTGTGAATTTGAGCAGTGTCTGCAATCTATTTTTATAGCATACATCCAGAGTGTTTAATTAAAACACTGTTGCAAGAGTCATATAACAAATGAAAAGCACCTATTGCAAACTAATAATGCACTCGGATACAGTGATTTATTAACCAATCATAATGAAATTATCAAATCAATGTAAGGAATTCTATAACTTTAGACCTTTATAGAATGATCACTGTGTTTTAGTCAGGCTGCTGAGAAAAAAAATTTGCTCATTTTAAGCCTCTTAAAAATTCCAGCTACGGTGCCTAGTGAAGATTTGATACCTCACATGTACATATGCAGATACCAGAAAGGGCTGGCTCAGCCCAGAGGACCCCAGGGTGCTGCACTTTAGGACACTCAGCTTCCAGCTGTCTCAATGCTTAGCAGAATATGGAATATCTAAATCAGCTCGTGTGTTTCTGTGCAAGTGACAATGCCAGTACAGTGACTAGAGAGCTTTGTAAGGCTGATATCAAATACTGAGTATGTCTAAAATCTCAATCATCATCAGCATCCTCTCACTCTTTTCTGTCCTGCTGGGAAGCATCTCCTCTGCTTTACAAAGGTAATTCTTGTGGTCCTGGGCTCTTCTGTATTGTACTAAAGAAATATTTCAAGTTAAGGACTGAGCATGGAAAACTGAGCTGCTGCTTTTCACAGTTTCTGCATGATTCATTGGTGGGGAGGCATGGAGTTTGTTCATCCACAACTACATCCTGCTGCTTTGTATTAATATAAGACAAAATTATATCAGGGCTTGGTATCACAGTGGGACCTGCTGAATCTGCAGGATATCAGACTAAGATACACCTCATGCTATTCATTTGCCTTGTGCAGCATAAATCAGGTCATTTGAACAGATACTAATCTTGTTAATGGTAACCACAGTATAAACATTCATTTCAGACAAATGGGTATCACAGCAAAGTAAATAGGCAGGGTGCTGCTAATAGTAACTGCTAGTCTGTGTGTTACAGACGAAAAACAGCTTGCATATATTAGCAACATTTACCTTTACAATAAAAATTGTAAATTTAATACTGCAAACTCATTCAGAAGATCTGCATTATAAACATTTTTAGAGCATGTATTTGTAGTAAGAAACAAAAAAAAAGTGATTCAAAAATTTTCACATAAATGAAAAAAACTTTTTTTTTGGTGCTTTGATCTTGTTTAAGGGCATTCTTTTACATTTTCTAGCTTTTGAAAATGAAATAGTTCATAATTTTTAATAGAAAATACTACAAGTATGTTACAGGGAGCAAGCCTCCATCTCTTCTCATGGCCCCTCTGTAGCCATGAAGTGTTTGCAGACCTGAACACTGATTTTTACAAGCACCTCACACTGGACTAACCACTTGCAATTCAGCTTCAGCCACGTAGGTGCCCAAGCTTGTCCCCCGTCAGGCACTGAGGGAACCATTTGTGCTGCACATTTTCCAACTGTCCTTCAGTAGCAGGGAGAGACACAGACAGACTGGGAAGGGGTGAAAGGGGAACCTTCACAGGGGCCTGGACAAGCTCAAGACATGGCCCCATGGGAATCTCATGAGGCTTAATAAGACCTAGTTTAAGGTGATACACCTGGGTTGGGGCAACCCCCTGTACCAACGCAGGCTGGGGGATGAGCAGATCAAGACCAACCCTAGGGAGAAAGACTTGGGGTTGCTGGTGGGTGAGAGGATGATGCTGGACATGAGCTGGCTTACAGTCCAGAAAGAAAATTGTATCCTGGGCTGCATCAAAGGCAGCATGGCCAGTGGGGCAAGGGAGGGGATTCTGCCCATCTGCTCAGCTGTGGTGAGACCCCACCTGCAGTGCTGCATCAGCTCTGGGGTCCCCAGCAGAGGAAGGACACAGACCTGTTGGAGAAAGTCCACTGGAGGCCAGAAAGATGATTAGAGGGATGGAATGCCTCTCCTACCAGGAAAGGCTGAGAGAATTTTATTGTTCAGCCTGGAAAAGGGAAGGCTTAGGCATGACCTACTTTCTGCCTTTCAGTACCTGAAGGGGGCCTACAAGAAAGATGGAAAGAGACTTTTTATAAGAGAATAGAGTGACAGGACAAGGGGGAATGTATTCAAACTGAAAGCGAGTAGATTTAAATTAGACACTAGGAAAGAACTATTTACTGAGAGGATGGTGAGTCACTGGAAGAGATTGCCCAGAGAAGGTGTGGATGCCCCATCACTGGAATTATTCAAGACCAGGTTGGATGGGGCTCTGTGCAACTCAGCCTAGTGGAAGGTGTCCCTGCCCATGGCAGGAGGTTGGAACAAGATCACCTTTGAGGTCCCTTCCAACCCAAACCATTCTGTGCTCCTGTTATTCTAAAGTTCAACAGTCTCCTCAATGGACGTCCACATCAGTGGTAGATCGTGGAGGGGAGGAGATGGGCAGCAGGTGGGTAGGGTTAGCTGTTTGTTGTCTGTGGAAAAGAGCCCACCACAAGTTTTTTAAGAGCTTTTTCAAATATTTGCCCTGCTGGAGAAATGATATTTCAGATATGAATGCAAAACTCAAGCCTTTAGTTGAAGATTGGATACATAGGATTTTATTTTAGGTTCTACCTAAGTGCACAGTCTACCTCTTTTTAGTTGTATACGACCTTAAATATGTGGTCTTCCTTTCATCCAAACCCTAGGTGATTTTCCTCTTGAACATCATTCTTTGTTCTTTTCAGAAATACAATAAATACTCCAACTTAATGTATTAAATATGAAAAGACTTACTGAGGGGACCCAAATTATAAATGATTCAAAAGGCCTTATGGTGGAAATCATTTATTTGAAAACATTTATTATTAATTTCACAGTTTAGATGAAGTTCCTATAAGGCAGTCATTTTTTAAATATTGACTTCTGTTCAGTCCACCAGATATGTTTATATGTAAGACAGTGCCTATAACCAAAAAGGAGCAAAACACCAAAGTATTCCAGTCACTGATTTAGGTAATGAATAGAAAGTGCTCATTTTGCTAAGGTACTGCTAAATATAAGCAAAGCATTTACTTGAGACAACAAACATTGTGCACTGCATCACTAAAGGAAAGAATGACTTCAGAGTTAGAACAAGTGCAATTAAATTGAATACAGGGGAAAAAAATGGGCAAAATGTTATAAATATTAAGTGAACTGAAGTATGCTAACAAAGAACAAGTCATCTTGAAAAAAGCAAATTACGTTGTAGATGAAGATTTCATAATTGGAACCAAAGCTACTACTACTGCCTTATGGAGGCAATAGCATCATTTTGAAAGCTGTACACAACAGTGCTGTGCCAATGCTGGTGAGTTAGATCCTTCCTACCAGCCAGCTCTTTCTAGGCTGAGGAGATAGTCATTTACTCACAGTGAAAAGGTCACACAGGTATCATTTTGTGATAGAGCACAATCAAATGGCAGTGAAGATCTAACACAATAATTACTTTTTTCTTGCTTCTTTGAATAATTTCATGTTATCCGTTTGGGTGTTGTATCAGAAGAAGCAGAAGGTAATCTTATTCCAAAAATGGACAAGTGAGGTCCATGGAGGTGCATGTAGATTGATGGGACCTTCAAAAGTATACTAAATTACTCCTGATATCCTAAACTCAAAAAAAGCACAGCTACATTGTCATTGTAGTGTAACAAAGCATCATAATTAATGTTAACTACATCAGCACCAAGATGAAAGAAAATATATGGCAATACAAACCTGTGAATTATTTAGATGTTGCTGCTGGTGGATCTATGTGAGGTGATCTGAATCCTTATTATAACTTTCCCACCTAGTGCTAGTCATTCTCTGGGATTGCTGTTACTGTGAGCCAGAAAGGAAAGGGCAGATCCATGAAGGAGGCCAGTTTAAAGAAAGTGTTTTCCTTCAATCAGTTCCACAACTCTCAGGATGGACTGAGGGATTTGGTAGGGAGGGAAATTCTTTGCAGCAGTGCTGTCATGCAAGTGAGGGACACAGAGGAAGCCCACTGAGGGACACAGACATCCAAAATACTAGTCTAGATCAGATTCAACACCATACATAAAATACTTGTGAAATCAGTGTCAGAACTATTTTAAGACTTTATACTTCACAATCATCCTGCAGTTCTGAGCATTACTGTGCTTCCTTATATTGTTTAAATTTTAATTTATCTCCTCAGAGTCTATCGTGACCATGTCTTTGATTTTTAAAGTGTTTTTTCCTTTCATTGTGCTGTGAGAATGTAAGTGTGATTAGATGTGGTGTCATGAACACTGCAGTGATCAAATCAGTTAGTCAAGACTAAAATAAAAAGTATTTTATGTACAGTAAGAAAAATAATTTTTTTTAGCTTTTGTATTTAGGTAGCAGCAAAGCTTAGTCATGAGGATGAAAAATCAAAGGTGTTGATATTAATGCTGAAATAATAGACTCCACTCTGATGTCATTTGCATTCACAGGAATTAAGGATGCTTTATTCTGCTACTTCGTATCACAAATCCAGATAATTCTGAAGAAACCATTATGGATTTACAATAGCATAAATGAAATATGGGCCTTAATAGCTTACATTTCCACTCAGCACTCATTGTCCACATGCATATTTCATGACCATCACTACTAGCTCATCAGCCACTTTGCGATTTGTGAGGATCTACTGCGCTGTATATTTCTAACCTAAAACACTTTTCAGTCTACTGTTGAAGGCTGATTGAAGACAAAGCAGGTGTTTCTATGAAGAAGTGCCTTGTGTCAAAAGAAGAGCTGTACGCTCAGCTTGAAGATCCCCCTGTGATGAAAGGATATACTTTCAACCTGTGACTGCCATGTCAGCAGCGGCAGCACGTCTTTAGATGGTTGCCTGTGTCGGTAAAAACACACTCAGTTTTCAACACCTCACCTCCTCTCATGTTTTGGGGGAGAGTAATGTTTAAGATATAATGAGGGACTAACTAAACAAAAGGAGAGGCATTTAAAGGTGTTGTTTTACCTTAAGTGACAAACCTATTTCTATTTATCAAACAGGTTCCAGTATTACAGCAGTGCTGGATTGAACTCCCCTGCCCAATTAGAAGTTCTAGCTCTTACCTCACATTGGGTTCATCAGTACTGAACCTGCGCTGTTGGAAGTGACACCACTTAGGGGACTGTAAAATTGATCCAGCTGAGATGATAATACACCCTCTTCCTTTTCTCAGCTCTTTCTTCTGATTCAGCTAAAACTAACTTTTGACATGTGTATGTAACGCAGGATGAAGTGATGGTCCAGAGACTTGGAAGCTGTAAAATTCAGGAAGCTGTAGAAAAGACAAACACTTGGTTTAAGAAGCTTAAATCCAGTGGCTAGATGTTGTTATTCACAGTTAGAATTTGCTAACTGAAATATTAGCAACCCACTAAGAAACTGTCCAGCTGTGAAATCCATCATTAGCAGAGTTAGAAATGAAGGCATCTTGAGGAGTCTCTAGCTGAGGTGGCACCCACATGGTTCAAGTGCCCAGAGGAAATGCTGTCAAATGGGAGCAAGTACAGTGCTGCACTTTCCTCATTTTCATGCTTTAGTGGTCCAGTCCTTGGTATTATTGCAACATTTTTGAAGGACAGTGTATTTTCAATTACTTAGTTTTTGAAAAATATTTACTTGGGTTTGCAGACAATATTGTTTCTACATGATCCTTTTAAACTTGTGTAAGTCAGACCTGAGTCAAATTTAGATGAAATCTATCCTTTCTCCTCTGTTTATCTCCACAGAAAATATTTCTGCGAGAACACCAGATAAGCAAGTTGGAGATGTTGATCCATGGATATGTTTCAGAATTTGCTCCATTTGGAACAAGAAAAGAGAGAGGAGATTGCGGCTCCATGGAGCTGCAAAAGTGGTGCTCGACAAAGAATGCAATGTTTGATGTAGGCTAACAAGAATAAATCATGAAGTGGATGTGAGAGGAAGTACAGATGCAGGATAGGTGCTTAGCTAAGCACAGGAAGAAAACACAGGAGCTGTTAGTCCTCTCAAACGCGTTGAGAAAGCAGAATGCTGGCATTATTTTCCATGATCACTTTCTCTAGAAACATGATGAGGTTTAAGGGAAGGGTATCCTTATGGTCTTAATGTGCTGAATTTATTGATCATTAACAAGAGTTGTAGCTGACTTTGCACTACAAGATGGTGAAAATGGGCTTGTTCATAAATGCATGACTGTCTCCTGACCATGAAAGTGTTTGTGCATTTTTTGAGGGGAGACATTCTGCAGGATTCCTTGGGGCTCTCCATTCCTCTTCCCACAGTCATACTGGGAAACTCATCTGAGTGCTTTGGTGGAAGAGAAGTCAAAGGGAATTCTTACTAATGTGGTGATCATATGAAACACTTAAAAAAAAAGGAAAGACTGTGGGAAAGGAGACCAGACAAACATGAACAGTCTGTAGCTCAGTTCTGTAGCTGTGAAGGGCTCTGCACACACTCAGATCCAGATGAAGGGAAATGTGTTATTCTGGTTGAGAGCACACCTCTGCCCCAATGCAGACTTCTGCTTACATGGAGGAATTATCCAGCTGCCTCAAGGGGATCAAAGGAACCCTGGATCTTTGGCCAAGAAAGATATTTGAAGTGTGTGTGGTTAACTTAAAGGTTATATGCATCCATGTCAGTCTTTCCTATTTGAAAGTTTGCAAGAGTCTTAAAATAGTAAGGAAGAAAAAAAGGGTCTCAGAAACAAAATAAGATTTATATGGGGGTTGGGATAATTCCAATTCAAAACTTGTTTTGTCACAGGGTTTTTTGCAGCTTGTGTGGGGTTTTTTGGGTTTTTTTTAATGTGCTATTTCAGTTTTTTAACTTGCTTCACAGGAATATTTAAGAATGTTAGACCCTTGAAAATTTTCAAATATTCTCAACCCTATAAGATTATAATAGGAATATTTATACTGGCATTTGTGGAACATTTATGCATGAGGAATGGGTTTGCTTTTATTTTTTTCCAATATTAATATTTGATCAATACAAGCATTTACTTTACCTTCCCTTGGGTTAAGAGTTTTGGGTCTTCCTGTTGGCATTCCCATATTGAAAGTGGAGTACTCCATGAGAGTGTGGAATGACAGCAGTACGGGAACAGTAGTTTCCTCCAATGAGATTTTAAAATGGAAGCTCAGATCTAAACCCATCCCAAAAGAAGACATAATCTCATTTACTGTGCATCTCCTCAGTAACTCTCATTTACCAGTTTTTCTCTACCAAAAAACTTTATGAAAATAAAGTTATGGAAAGGAAAGATCTTGATAATTTTCAATTAAAATTATATGCAATTATGCTTGAAATCTTGCCTTCTCTTTACTTTTTCTTTTTCATGCTGTATGCATAGTACTGTGAAATAAAATAAAATATGGTGTGCCTAGACTTCTACAAAAGAATTCCCTTCAGAACTGTCTAAACCCTATTTGCTGTGTCTCTTTGCCTGCAGCAAGAATATCAACATATACTGTAAATCTTTCTGGTTCTCTTATTTCCTTTGGCTGTTTAAACTGCTTTGAGACAGTGAATAGCAAACATAAAATATGTTATTGCATTCTATATGTGTCTGCAATTGTGATGCTTTTCTAAATGAAAAAGATTATACTTTTTAACTTTATTTCTTTGTTCCTTTCTAAACAATTTCTATTCCATGAGAGAAAACTTTATGCCAGTTAAAGTAGTCACACATTCTACCTCCTGAAAAGACTTCTTTTTTTAGTTAGTTGAAAAATACAGTTAATAAAAACTGATGCAGCATTCCAGCCTGCCCAGCCTCCAGCTCCTCCCATGAATGCCAAGGTGGGGTTGCTGGGTCCAGCCAATGCAGTCCTTGCTTTCAACAGGCAGGTCTGTCTCCCTCATTTAAAGAAGAAAGTTACTTACTGCCAAAGTGCTTGCTTCTCCCCACAGGCAATGAAGAGGAAACTACTCACTACAGATAGCCATCTTCCAGATTTCTATAGTTGGGGGGGGTAAACTACACCCAAAATAGTAAATGCTGCCCTAGTAACTAGAGAGGGAAAACTGAGTCTACTTCACACTAATGAGAAGTTCTAAACTGACTCTTGGCTAGTCCTGGATTTTGTCTGGGCACCACAAAGCCAAGCTGCTATTAGTTCTGCATTAGTTCATTCACAGGTCCTAGTAAGGTGTGTTGCTAATACTCATTAGCTCAAAGGATCTTCACTACCATGACGTGCAGAATTGTTTCCAGAAGCAAAATGGCCTGATTAAAAAGATTATGGGACCCTTCTCAAAAGGCAATATTGATTCTAGTGAATATCTAATGAAAGCTGCATTCAGTTTTTCTTCTGCTGCTCTAGTTAGCTCTCCAACACCACTCATCAAGCATTTGGTCCTTGGTCAATCTCCCATGATTTTATGCCATACTTTCTCATCACGTCACACACATTTTGATTTTCACACTGTGAAAATAAGCCAAAGTTACTGTCAAGTTGACATTTGCCACTGCTGCTGGAAAACATCTGGGATATGGAGCTTGAAGCATTCACATTTATTCTCAGGTCACTGCTGGAGATTTGATACTGGACACAAAATTTAGATCTTATCTATTCTGTCCACTTCTTGTCTCTAGTATATTTTGCTTGTCAGTATTTCTTTCCATCGAGATTGTGATTACTAATCACACTCATGAACACAAGTAGTTTTGTTCCCCAGAATAGCAATTATGTGTTTCAGGATCTTCATTGCAAATCTAAAACATTCTTGCTTGTACTGAACACTTTCAACTAAAGATGAATACCAGGAGCGCCTCATGCATGGACCCTGTATGAAGATTACAACATCAAAAAGAATAACTTCAATCCAGAGCCCCAAATAAAGATGGTTTCTAGGAAGTTGTGCAGGGATTGGGGTCAAAGAAATCATTCTCACCACACCCAGAATTCTCTGGAGGAGACTTCTAAATGATGTGGGTTTTGGGGAAGGGGAAGAGAATATAAGCTGTGAGGCTCCTGTGGCATCAGTCCACTGGATGTCACCACAGTGGGGATGCTGCTGCGTGGCAGGGCAGGAAGGGACAAGCTCTCAGATCTTTTGCCTCAGGGCTGTCCCAAGAGCTGGCAGGGTAACTTGCTGTCAAACCCAGTGTTCATCTACATGCCAAGGTATCCCTTGCCATCAGCTTTTGAGAGTCTGCTAAGGGTGCATTTAGTCTGGGGGACCCCGAAGGTACAAATACAGCGCCATGATGGCAGAGACAGATCCCAGAACCCTCCTGGGGTAGAGGCCAACCTGGACTTCACTCTCCAGACAAAGTATCTTAGTGAAGAAGTAGACTTATAAACATCAGTTTTTCCAGCTGTGGAATTAGGGCATTCAAGCTGATTCAAGCTGTTAACATGCTTCAGCAATGAATCAAGCTACATCAGGAGGACAGTTGTGTCTGCTGAAACTGATGAAAGATGCTTATGGGTTCAAACAGATATAAAACTAGAAGTTCAGGGTTTTTTTGTCATTGGCACATTAATAGACCATTTTGCCTCTCCTAAATTACGAAGTATGAACAGCTTTGAGTTAGGAAAAAAAAAAAAAGACAAAGGGAAATTATGTATATTTCATTTTTCTGTTCAATAACCAGGATTTTTAATTACATAAAACACTCATCAAGTATTAGCAATCAAATGTAGACTTTATATAGCACAATAAAATAGAATGAATAATCTGAAGCCTTTCCAGACTAATAAGAATGACTACTCTATGAATCAAAGGATGATTAAATATTCTCCAGTATCTTCCCTGCTTTCAACTATTTAATCCAAGTACCTTCTTCAAATGAGAAAATCTATTTTATACGAAAAAAGCTCATGTTTATTAACACAAAAATCAGAGCATTAAAGCAACTGCTACACAGGAATTTGCATAACTGAAAGCTGTATAACTGCTTCATAATTTTCTCTGATGGAAGATGAAGTTTTTTTATTTATATCTTTTTTTCCTTTGACATTTTTCCTTTTTCACTGGAATCCATCAAAATTTAACACTGTTCACTAGGGACAGCTGCCTGGTCTCAGCCCATGCAGCTCTGTTTTCGTGTATTTAATTTGCCTCAGAAGAGCAATTAGCTATATGTACAGACTTTTTATCAGTGCTTTTTTTTTTCTGGAAACTACCTAATTGATGCAATATATAAAATATACAATGTCATGCAAGGTATGTGTAAGACAAGATACTGACAAACCCCTTATATTTAAGAAAAAAAATATTTCTCATTAATCTAAGTGAAGAATATATGTATATTTGTGAAAGAAGAGGTCTGATTTTATGCATTATTGCATTCAAATGAGTAAACATAGCAATTAAAACAACATGTAATTTTAAAAAAATATGTCTGTTGGATGTCTTACCATAAGAAATAAATTTTCATTATTTTGAATAATATTAGCCATAGGATAGTGATAGGGATACTATCTTGTGAAATATATGTATAATCTTATAGTCATCTAAAACATATTTCTTAAAAATGTCTCCTCTCATGGAACATAATTTATTTTAGTCCTAGTGTTTAACACAAAATTGACACTACTTCATTTTTTATTTTTCAAAGCCCTGGTGATACAAATATAACAATGATGATGTGAAAAATGTTAGGTTTGCCATAACTAACATAATTTTCGGGTTGGAGTGTGAATAAGAGATGTTAGATTTTTTTTTTTTTTATAGGGCTAAATATTCAACTTACACAAAACAAATCACCTCAATGGTTGAATCTCCAAATAATCCAATTTTAAATCAAATATTCTGAATCGCATCTGAGCCCTGTGACCTCAGAATCAGAAGACATGTTCATGTGAAACAGTGCTGATCTTCATGTTTTTCTCTCTGTCACTCTTCTCTTTTTTCCTTTCCTGAAGTGGTCAATATTCTATCCTTTTTCAGTTTCTAAGTGAATAGTTTGCCTTGAAGGACTGACAGTAGGGTGTTATGTGCTTACCTGCTTTCTGCTACTTTTACTTCTATCACTGTTCTGTTATAAAGTGCAGTTAGTGTCAGTCACAAGATCACTTTGATCCCTTTGAAGCAAAAGACTTGGGTTATTTGTACTTACAGATAATGCATGAATGTGTAGCTGCTATAGCACACATCGTATTATTGATATGGCAAACTAAAGGTTAAAAATACTTGCACTTATTTTTCCTAACAACACTCTAAAATCTCTAATTTTTGAGCATCTAATATGGAAGGGCACAAATGCTGGTGTGAGACTATCTCTCTACAGGGTAGCAAGAAGTTTTTCATCCTCTCCAGACACCAACCTGCAAATAACCAGCAGTTGTTGATACTGAGCTTTTAAAGAACACAATGCATTTAAAGGAATGGAAGTGAAACTTCTGCACTGAAATCAATACCATCTTGAAAAGAGTCAGAATATCTGCTGGAACAAAAGAAAACAATCCATAGGAACAACAAAGTGGTCCTCAGTAAAGCAAACCATTGAAAGCAGACAGAAAGAGAGATTTAATATTAAAACCTAATCTCTTTATATTGTAAAATGATAAATAATTAAGTTCTTTCTACATAACTGGCCTGTAAAAAGCAAGAAGTTTAAAATCTGCTCTAGGATTTAGTACAAATGCAGACAGGCAATGCATGGATGCAGATTTCAAAATGCTGTTTCAGCCTATTTTTTCTGTCCTCAGCCAAAGGAAGAGAACATGAGAATGTGCCTGTGATAAACCTACTGTGTTTATGGATTTCAGAGCCCAAGGGGGCGGGTGAGAGTGGGAGGCAGCTGCAACAAAACCAAAAACATTTCATTTTTTTCCTGAGAATTAAGAGTGTGTTCCAAAGGACGGCAATTTAAACTGGATTTCAGCCCTTGTAGTCCCCAGAAATCCTTAAATTTGAATTGAAAGAGGTGCATAGAACCCATAACAAAATGCTATTGCACTATGGGTGAAACAAAGTTGTTTGGAAAGCACTGATATAAGTATTTTTTAATATCCCATTTCAAATCATCAGTAATCTAATTCAAACTGCAGCCATATTTAATAACCACACTTTAAAAAATCATAGTAAATTAATTGTTTTAAACTTTTATTCACCCTCTGTTAGTGCCAAACCTGTGCTCTTATATCTGACTGGAATTTAAACTGGTGGCAGTCTCTGTGTACCTCAATGCCCCTCCTTTTTTCCTTTTAGCACAGCCCTACATTCGCAAATGTTCAGAAAAAAATATGAAACCCTTAAGTCTCTACATTATACAACACTGATTGCCCCCTGCTGCACTTCCATTCTACAATGACCTCACCATACTGAGGTGACCAGAAATGCTCATGGAGTATTAAATATGACCTCATTAAAGGGTATAAATGTCCCACTACTGTTGCTTTACTTGTATATAACACTATGGGTCAAATCAGCTTTTGGCTGTGTGCATGGTCTTCACTGACCTAGTATTTGTGAGAGCATCATTTGGCTGTGTCCAGAGAGGATGTATAATTAGTATTTATCTTTTTTATTTTCTATATGGAAATTAGGGTGGGAAAGGGCCCAGAGCAATATGTCTTCTGTTGTGGAAACATTTTTTGGTCCTTACTATGATACAAATGCAAAACAATGCAATATTTATTGGTGCAATTTTTAGGATGGGCTGGAATCGAGTGGAAATGCTGCTGTAGACCTCCCTGAGAAATAATGCCAAGGATTTTTTTTTTTTTTTTTCTTTGACATTCAGCATGAAACTCCCAATCTAAGAGCAATATACCATGCTGCTTCAAGGGGTGATCCATCTTTTCCCTCTTTTAACCTCATTCTCACATAGGCAGCACCTTATAATTTCTTTCTTTCCACATCACCTCTTTTAATCCATCTGTCTATCTTCATAACACTTCCTGTTGCTCTCTTCTACACTCCAGTATCTTTCTGTTCTGGGGTGCTTTGAACTGCACACAAGTGTTGCAGGTGAGGTCACAGCAGGGCTTCAGAGAAATAAATTATTATTGGCACTTCACTGTTACATGATGAGACCCTTCACAGGCTGCAGTTTTAATCCTTATTGGCCATTTCAGCTTTATACCAGGTTTTATTTCAGAGTCTGTGTGCAGATTTCTTGATACCAGAATTACCCATCTGTTGTGGAATCAAGGCTGTTGTGCTCTGCAGGAAATTGTTTGTTAGGCTGCAGAGCCAAAGCAAAGTCTAATTGGATGCACCTAGCATGTAAACTGGCATATAACCTAACCCTACAATTTACTCCTAGGTCCTTAGCTGCCCACACAGTCTAGCTGTGGAGGAGTACTTTTGTGAAGGAGTACTTTTGTGAAGGAGTACAGTGCTTTTTCCTAAGTTTTTGATTTGATTACAGGTGCCTTCCAACCAGGCCACTCTGATTGATTCACTTCAGGGTCCCTGAGCAATACAATAAAGACAACCGTGTTTGGCTCCTTCTGCCCTTTCCCTTCAGGCTTTGCTCTCCAGTTGCCCTGTTGATGCCACACCATGTTTCAGGGTATGTCAGACATACCCTCAGGTTTCCATCTTCCAGTTAAGCTCTTCTCCTGCCCACCCCTAAGTCATATGTTTTCCTAATTTCTCCTTTGGTATATATTTGCATTTTCCATCCTGGATGTGATTCTAGTGTATACCCAAGCAGGAGATGATAGATTTAATCCATTCAGTAGGTATCATCTTTTCATCATCATTTTAATTTTTTCTCCAGCTATGCCAAAAGACCTAAAGAATGTTCTGTGTTCTGAAAGGCAATAAAAGCACTCTGAAAAGATTGAATGGTTTAGAATCCAGACAGCAGAAAGCAGCATACTTTCAACTCCCCTCTTCTTTGCTTGCAGTCTTGCTATTTTGAAAGCTGACAGTCTACAAGGAACAGTCACAAGTGGATGCCAAACTTACAAAGTCAAGATCTCTTCCATCCTATGTTCTGCATGATTATTATCTTACATTTCAGCGTAAGTAATGTACAAGTTACATGGAATATATAATATCTCTCTGAATTAAAAACCATTACTAAAAACTAACCCAGCCATCAGCCATACACAGTTCAACTCTGTTTTTCCTTGCCAGTATCTGAACTAAACACTATAGAAAAATTTTTCAAATCACAAGCAAGAATATGAGGGGGGAATGTCTGCACACAAATAATTTCCTTCTTAATTTAATAAAAATATATTTTAAGTTTAAAATTCATGAAATGAAAATGCAAATCCAATGCAAATCTTGTAAAGGATTTTCTGTCTAAAGAGAGATCAAAAGCATGTCTAGATTTCCCATCAATCACAAGTACTACTCTACCACCCAGACAATTGAATTTAAAAAGATTTGACTGGCCACCACTGCCTTCCCTCTTTTAAAGTTGGACTCTTTCATATCTTGGTAAGCATGAGTTGAAGAACTGAGAGAGCAGCAAATCAAAACAGCAACAAAAACAACAGGGAAAAAAGGAAAAAAAGAAAAAGCCCATGGCATAGAAATCAATTACTGAGGAAATCACAGTAAATAAATTTCAGCAGAAATGATGTCAGGTATCAAATAGGAGAGGAAAACATATTCCTCCAGGCTGTAGAATGTATATTGTTTTTATCCAAACCCAGCAATGGCAATTCTGTAGCTGAAGATTTGTGGCTCAAATTCTGGAGCACAAATCAAAACAGAGCCTTCTAAAACCATCCATAGAAATGATGCAGACTCAAAATGAGTATCAAAAACATCATTCAGGTGTGCCATAGCAAGTAATAGACTAGACTGTATCCACTATTCAATGACTCACACTGAGAGTGAGCCCTGCTTTGTAAAAGGCTGTAACATGTCCTTTTTTACCACCTGTTTTCCCAAGTCACTGCAGAGCTGGTAGCAAACCCCATTTTCTATCCAAGCTCAGGGCTCTCCTGCTGCTGCTGACTATTTCTGGGACAGAAGCAAGAAACATCCAGGTGATCTCAGAAAATGAACCCATTTTTACAGCACCTAAATCCTTTGAAGGGAACCCAGGAAAGGCCAGGAGCCTTCTCCCCTCCTTTTCTTCTTCGTAGCGAGGCACATACCAGATATAATCTGGTCTAGCAGAGATTTAAATATTTCTCATACTGGATGGAACAACACACTCAAGTCTTCTCAGCATCAATGGCCTTTGTGTCTGTACCATATTCAATTTCAGAAATAGGACAAGTAGTTCCTTACATTTAAATAAGAATATGCTAGAAAAGCAAAACTTAATGGTTAATGTGTAACTTGAATGTAGCTGGAAAAAATAGCAAGAAAAAGATGGAATTGGTAAAAATATCTTTGCTACTCATTACAGCTGATCTAGTACACGATTTTGCATATAAATTTCATTTCTAATTTAAAAGAAGTTATGATGATATGAAGGGGCAAAAAATTATGAAAATAATATTTAGAGTCTACCATTTATATTTAGTTGGCTAATTTTCTGGAAACACATATGACGTGTATTAAATGTGTCTCCTTTTTAAAAAATATTATCTAATAATAAATAAAGCATTCCCTCTCTGTGGATTATTTCGTCTCCTATAATTCCTTATTATGGCTGTGATTTTGTGCCCAGGCCTAGTGACTAGCATTATTTCTTTCCTGTAACTAACCTTTATAAACTGCAATTGGCATTCATTCAAATAAATTTTGTTTAGTCACCAAAAAAGTTTTTGTGAATAAGATAAAATCTTGTGTTAGCTAACACAAATCTTGATTTGCTTAAAAACTTCAAAAATAAAAAAAAAACCTCAAACAAAACATTAAAATGGGATGCAAACATAGTCAAAAGAACTTTTGATTAGAAATTATTTCCTTTTTGTTCATTTTTATTCCTTTTCATTCAGTTTTAATATATGACTGCCCAGTGATTGTACTCTTGAAATTTGTCAGTTTGGAATAGTTGTGTAACACAAACGGTTTCTTCTTTTCTGCAAGTTACTTAAAATGTAAGGTATTATTGCAGTGATACCTTAACTTTTGTAGTCTTATGTTTTCCCGTGTTTCTGTACATCCCTAACCTTTGTCAAAGAAATTCGTGCAGTGATATAAAGTACCACCTGACTAGCTTTGAACTTGTGTGGGATGAGTTTCTCTTTATTTAGAATTAGTGCAGGAAACAGTTATTCAAACTGTGAGTTGCACAGGTTAGGCGGGCAGCACTGAAAAAGAGTCTGAAACAGCTCAAATACAGAAATATGGGGTCATGTAATGTCTTAAAACTTCACCCCGAACACTATAATCTTAAAATTCATATGTAGTTATCATAGATAAGATCTTCACATTTCATGTTTGTCTAGTCTCTGCTGTCCCAGTGTCTCATGAACTTGAAAATGAAGGACTAAGCAGATCCACATGCTCCAGTAAAAGGCACTAAGTGGTAGCCCGTGGCCACGGGAGACTATGGGAGAAGGTTTTGTGGTCTTCAGAACATTAGAGACTAAAAGAGCATTATGCTTTTCAATAAAATGAAAATCATATCTATATATAGACTGACTGATACTGGAAAGACTCAGTTTCTGGAAACTGATAATAGTAGCTAACCACAACCTACTGGTACAGCCATATTTTATTTTAAAATTCTTGTTACATTATTGTGTGCTCTCCATTCTTGTTGTTTAATATACCCATTTGTAATATCCTGTACATTTATATGCCAGGTGCAAGATTATTTTCCTGTGGTTCCTAATCACATGGTATAGCAGGAAGGATAGAGTCTCATTAAGGATCAGCTTTCTTAAAAGATTCTGTTTCATAGGTAATTCTGCTTAATATAAATTTTATGGCACAGCAGGGTTCTGTTCCTCATCTTTTATTACACAATAATATGAGTAATATTCTATTACATTTGCACAGTATTTTCCATCTGAAGTTTTTCAAAGCATTTATGGAAAATATTTAGCATGCAGTAGGTCTATGAGGAGCCTTCTGATTTTCACTCTTATCTCTGCACAGTTGGATCCATCTTTGTCATTTGTCCTGTAAGCGGTTGAAGTTCATATTCACCAGCTAAAAATAGCTCATCATACAGCTCAGTTCATGTAAACAGATAAAATTTTCTCAAACTCAAATTTCAGGTCAGTTTCTACCAACAGTTTGGCTGACATATTAATTCTCCAGGCTGAAGTTTTTATAATCCAAAGATAGTATTGCTCCTTATGAATACATCCAGAAAGGACCCAATTCTCTTCTTCCATCATCCCCTCTGTCCCCTCTTTCAGTATATGTTTCGGTTTTAGAAATTTTTATGATCTGTGAAATGGAGAAGTGACCAAGATCAGCTCTAACTTCAGGAGTAGGAAGATGTAGTCTATGCTTGTCTTCTTTGGCATAGAAACAGAATAATTTGCATAGTAAGAGTCCTTGGATCCAAGGTCCTGCTCAAATAAAGTCCTGCCCGTGGCCTTGGCCAGCCAAGTTCTGAATATTTCCAAGGATGCATGTTCCACATCTTCTCTGGAGAACCTGTTCCTGGAATTAACCACTCTCTTTGTGAGGACATTTTTTCTTATCTGTAATTTGAGCTGGCCATACATGTGGCAGCACTGCCCTGAAGAGGCTCTGTCTCATTGCCACCAGGACCTTTTGCTGATTCCTGCTCATCATTTTATTTATTTTATGTGCCTGTCAGGTCCCTATGTCCTCTACCTTCCCAGCTGCTTCCCAGCCTGCACAGGAGCTGCATGGGTCATTCCCCTGCAGATGCAGAGATCTGTGTTTGCTCTTGAGCTGCATGAGATTTCTGTCAGCCTATCATTCATTACAGTTTTAAAATTGTATTGTAATTATTCTTTATTATTTTACCAACCCAACCATTGCTAAACCTGAAAACAGGCAAAGCAGGTAGAGAATATTAAAATTAATGACAAACACTGCTTTCATTTTCTCCCACCTCTGCGTCTTTTAATGAATGGGTGTTCTAACCATAGGAAACTGTGCTCACCACCACTGCATGTGAGGGAGATGCTGCTCCTGTACTGCCAGAGCTGAAGAGCTCCCTCCAACACAGCAATGGCAGGGATGTTCCTCAGGAGGGGAAGAGTAGAAACCCAGAGCTCAGACTTTACCTTCAGCCTGCTTGTTTCTCAGATGTAGTTACAACACACATCTGCCCAACTGTGCATGGGAGCAAGTGATTAGGTGAAGTAATCCCCTCCCAAAGCACTGTAGATATTTCACTTAGTTAGGCTTTGAAAAGGGGAAGATGACAAATCAAACCCATTCTGTCTCTCTCAGATGTGATATCCCATGTTCTTCACAGAGCACATCCAATCCTGTTTACAGTTTTTTTAGCATAAGTATAAAAGAATCTTCTCCTTCCACTGGAACAAAATGATTTTGCTGTTTTTATTCTCCCCTAGAGAAAAAAAGCTTGTTTCAGTTGTATTTGGTATCAAAAATATAATCAAAACATAATATGAAAGAGTATGTAATTATTTTTTCATCTCAGATCAGTCTTTGACAGACATGCCTGAAGGCAAAATAGATTCATATCCCTAACAACCTTCCAGCAGCTGAAGTCTATAAACAGATTATACAATGTGCAAATTGCTATTTCAACAAATCAGGAAGGCCTAAAATAAATCTCTGAAAGTAAAGTAACTAAATTAAACTCCGAACAGTGAACACATTCTGTGGCACACAAAGCTGGATGGTCATTCAATAGATCCCTTTTTAATTGCATTCATTTTGTGAAAGGAAGTATTTCAAAATTAACATAATCTGGATTGATTCTTCTAAATGCTGCACTGAAGTCCAACCAACTACACCGACTTACTTCTAGAGACCATGAAAACTCAACCATGTCATGAGGGTAATAAATGGGAATTTAGATACCTCCATACAATACATATCCTGGGTACACTCTTGAACTACACAGGAGCGAGGGGACAAGTTGTCTTGGAAATAGCCAAAACTTCATTGCCTAAAACTGAGTTATGTATTCTGTGGTAGCTTTATTTCTTTAATAAAGCCTTTGGGCTTTATTTCTGCAAGTTTTGCTACAGCAGAAATATTTCAGATTTCCCAGTGTAACTGTATCTCTGGAAGGGGTTGTCAGAGTTCAAAGTTGAGACTTTTTTCAGAATCAGAAAACTGGGTGTTCTGAAATATCTGATTAAAACAGTGAGTGAATCATAACATAAAAAAATGCAGAGAGAATATGTTTCACGTAGGCAGCTGGCTACCCTCAGGGACACACTGATGGCCTTAACTGTCCATAAAGAAAAGGTAAATAATCTATTCTTAGAATTTAGCGCAAGGACACAGCCATGCAATCTTTTCATTTCCCCCGTTACTTTGTCCAGTTTCACTTGTCTGAGGAACTGATAGTGGTTGCTGAAAAAGAAAAACAAAGTAAATCCAAAGGGAGATAAGTCCTCCAGTTCTTCGTCAGTCTTAGCTGTAACCACACAGCACTGCCCTGCATCTCCCAGGGAGGAGATGGTGCAGCCGGGGAGTGCAAGCCCTCCCTATGTTCCCAGGATGCAGGGCAGCCCCCTCACCAGCCCACGTGTGCCCTGCTGCTGGCCTGCATCATGGAGATGGGTTGGTGTATACCCAGCAGGCAGTAAAGCCTCTTTGTTTCATGGACTGATGAGTTAGGGATTTATTTTTTGGCTGAAAGGAAAAGAAGATACCTGTGTCCTTCTTGTGACTAAGTAATGAGAGTGTGTGTGTCAGGTTTGTAGCCGATCACCAAGTAGTCCTACGCTTGTATGGCATGTCATGGCATGACCATTACAAGTATTTATCAAAGGAAAAATAAAACCCAAAGTAGGAGACTGATTTCATTACATTCAGAAATGCTTTTGATCCAATGAAAAGCAGTATTTGTTCAATTAATGCTATACTAACAATAGTTACCAGATTATTGCCAGAATGCTTAAATCTCTACATCTGCTGTTTGTCTATGGATGAGACAGGAGGTAATAATACTTTTCTGATTATGTGATCATCTAATATGCACATTTTGTAATGGAAGAACACAGCAGTATCTAAGTGGAGAGTTTTCTATTACAAGCAACACCTGTTTTAATTACTGCTGTGTGACAGTGAATCAAAATATAATAATAATCCAAAATACCAAAATTAAATCTCAGGGTGCATTTGTACAAAATTAAGCACAAGCATGTGTGCTTTCTCACATATTATCAAAATATGTACTTAAACATTTTAATAGAATTGTGCTCTCCTTTAAGTAGGAATACAGTCTGCCAGTTATGCTAGCAAAGCTTAAAGCATTTAAAGCAGTAGAATTTCTTCAAGATTTAGCATGCATGCCTCTCAGTTAATGCTCCCTAGGTATTTTTAAAAACTGAATTATCTATTTATGTTTAAATTCTGAAACATGTTTCATTTAGTCTGATAGTACAAAGTCTTACTGAAGCTTTTTAATGTTTCAGCTTTAGCAAATATTCTCCACAGTATTTCAGCTGAAGGCCTTCCTGTTTGTCTTAATTTACTGTGAATAAATTTGTTTCTACAATTAGCACATGGGCCCCTAAAGCCAGAAATACCCTAAATTAGTGGTACAGTGCATTTTGGGATGTAACTTAATTACTAAATCTAAGTACTAGAACTATGAACCAGAAGCTTATAAGTATTAGGCTACTTGCAAGACTGTACTGAAACTTCCCAATGGAAATATGATGTCTTAACACGTTTCACTAATTAAACCTACTTCAAGCAATGTGAGACATTATGTAACATTCAAAAATTAGGAGATAAAACAGTTTTCTTTTTGTGAAAAATCCTTTTATATAAGCCGGTTGAAGCACATGTTACAATTAAAAGGACTAGGCCTGTCATTTTAAACTCTTCCAGACAAGCACAGAACCTTTGTTTCTACAGTTGTGGCTATTTGTGGGAGCAAGCAAGAAATGCCAAGGGTGTTTCAAGCTTTCCTCCGCCTGCAAATGTGCAGATCAACAGAGCAATTCATCCGTGCATTCTCGCTTCATGTGCAAAACATGAGCAGAATTGGGTGCCAGGAGAGCACACTTATCTGATGTGAGCTGCAGAAAATCTGTGCTCAAAGGCAGTGGTCTTCCACAAAGCCCTGGAGAGAAATTTGCAGTGCTGTTGCACGAGACTGAATAATTCAGCTTGTACTTCTTGTAATAGTCACAAAGTAGTGACAACAACAAAGGAAAGGTAGTTGTTAAAGCAAATTGTTGTTTAGGCTTTTTGGCTAATGCAGCATCCCTCGTGATAAATGAACTCCTTCTTTGAGAGGACACAGGGCTGTGCCCGCTGCCAGCTTTGGGGTGAAGATCAAAGCAGTTTGTGAAAGCTTGAACACATTTCCTTGCCTTTAAGGTTTTGCCACCATGCCAGCATTTTAACATCACACAAAACTTAATTTTTTTCATAATTGCATAATCTAAATCAAGAGTTTGGTTTCTTTAGTAATAATGAAATTTCCATACATGGTTCCAGCTCCAGGCAGGGCACAATCTGCAGCACTGATTGTTAAGCAAACATTGGCACATTAGTCACTAGACAGGTACAGAATGAACACTATCAAAATATAAAAAAAATAGGTCTCTGAAGTGCATACCACCTAAAACTGGAGTTCTTATCATTTTGTTAATCTGAATTTGTTTAAAGTTTTTCATGATACATTATGTAGATTAATCTTTTTCTTATATTTCTGTTTCTTACAGTGGTGTGGAACTGGTATAATAATATAATAATACATAGTAAAATCATGCAATCATACTAGTGAGGTTTATCTCCTTCCTAATGTAACAATAATGTGAATGTTGTTATCTATATGTAGTTTTCTTCATCAGTTTGTATTGTATTGAATTGCTATTTTTATATCAGTATGTACATTGTCACGGTCTCTATGGCTAGTCCTACTTACTAGCAGATAGCAGGGCAGCTGCCCACCAACAACAAACTGGTTTGGCAGTGAGGTCCCTGGGCAAGATGGATGGATTTTGACCAACATAAAAGGGTTTTCTTCTGTAAAACTAGGTGGGGGGAAAGGAGAAATAGCACTCTTACACTGTTTGGGTGGGACCTGTCTGAGATACACAGTCTTTTCCTGAGAGATGGGAAAGGTTGCTGTGTCCCACCTTTTGGGACATAGCCAGCAAACACCAGAGACTTGTCTTGGGTTGGTATGGCTTTGCTTTCAATTGTTCTTTTGTTGGCTTTTTCACATGGTTGTAGAAGATGAGCAGAGTTTTCTCATTTGCACTCACCACAATTCATTGTCTTAATAATTTCTGTCACAAATTCTTTCATTCTTCTCCTCTTCAGTGCAAATTCTCTTTTCGCATTTTTTAATAGAGGATTGTAACACTCATCTTTGCCATCTTGTTTTTTTTTTTCCCTGAACCATCAATTTTTAGGACGAGGTTCAAGATGTGTATGGTTCATATATCCATTTTTTCAGGACAGTGACACCCTCACTATTTTCCATTCCATGTTATACTCTAGGTACTCTATCAATTTCTTCACTTTCTTAGTGGATCGTGCACATTAAACAACAGTGTTTATTAAGTTCCCCAAAATGATGTCAATTATTTCCTCTGTTGGTTGCAATTAACTTTGAATGAGGTGATGTGTATGAGCAATTCAAATGAACACTGGCAACACTTATTGTCAGCTTTCACTTGTGCAGTGTTCACTCACAGTTTTGTTATCTCCCACTGAAATTTTAGAGAGGTTTCTTGGACTTTTGTTACAAGTATGTATTTGCCAGCTGTAAATTTGTCACCTAAAAAATAACTTCTTTTTCAAAACATGGGAAATTACACAAAGCAGGATGAGATATACTAAATATAACACTTGCTTCCAAAAGGAGGCTTGTGTCAGTCCAATATTATTTAGAGTGGTTGGACCAGATATATGGTTGTTAGATAGTAAGGTGTGTAGAATTTCATGTGTAATTTCAAATTTTTCATGACGAGTCATACCAAAGGAAATTTAAAGATTCCAGCCAAAATAGAAAAATCTAATCAAGGAAAGAATTTTTCTTAAATCTGAAAATATCAGATATACAAGCTCTATTTCCACCCAAAGGCATTTCAAATCCATGTTGATGTGCACATGGAACATATTTTAAATAAACTAATCTTTTGTTCAAAATATATTTCAACAGTAAAATTAGCCATTCTTTTCTGTGCAGAAGAATGACCTTTTCTAAATTTTCTGATTTTGTTTTCATGCAGGTAATCTTAAAGGGTTTAGCCAGAGGAACAGGGCCAGGTCAGGGTGATCTTGTTTTCAGGCATGGAGTTCAGGTCGGAATATTTTTGAGACACTTGTTAATGCTGTGATTCATTGTTTCAAAGTTTTGATTTTTATTACTGGGGCTGTTTTTTCTGTCTCATTCCATGACCACCCGTTTCTTCAGTCACCTCATTCAAGGAATGTTACCTTCCTCTGATTCTTTCTTTTACTAAGATTTCTTCTGATTCCTGGTGCACTAAGCAATATAGTATCAATTGGTTTTCTCTCTTTGCCTAAAATGCTATTCAGAAGTCCTGCTTAGAGTTTCTAATTTGTCTTTAATTTTATTTTACTGTGAATACAATGCTAAAATAATCACCTTGTCAGAACATAGTGTAATGTCCTATAATATATAATGATTCTTCTAACAGTCCAGGTTTGAAGTGGAATAATTCTTAAACTAATCACCTCATCAAAGCATCATAATGGAAACCTCAAGTGGTCTCTGTAGCCTTGAACTCAAAACATTGTACGAATCTAAATCTCACAATTGACCTTCTAATGCCTCTGTACTAGAAGCATCAAATTCTCATAATGTTGCCAACTCAAATTCATCTATGTCCCATAAAAGCAAGGGCTACACAAATTTTCACTGATTGTCTCCCAAGACTATTGCTGTCATGTGAACACCACTCCCATGAGAGCAAGGAGTTCACGAAAGCAACAAACACAACCATTCTCCAAGGCTGCATGTCTAAGTGGATGTGTTCACAATGCTGGGGGCTCTTAAACTGAACCATTATGCTCTATGCACATTCAGCTAGCACACCCTGACCTTCAGTTCTTATGTTGTAACCGGGGAAATGCCTAGCTGGTTAATATGATTCCAAACTGTTTTACTAATGTTTATGTCTGGTTTATTACTTAATTTGGATTTTATGTCTGTTAGAATGAGATATGTCTTTGCCTGGAGGGATACAGGACTAACTGTGTTTGGGGTTTCAGCCATAAATCTGAACTTCCTGGTTTGCTTGGTCATTACCAAAACAACATGTGAGATTTTTCTTGTGATAGGAGATGCGATATTTAAATGTAATGCAAATATTGTGAATGATCTGGAAAGGATTGTCACATAATTATATAGTACAAAATACTATCTGGATGATGCTTGAACAGATATATAACTTGTTGAGGACAATGAAATCCTTGCAATGCAGGACAGAAAATTTTTGTCTCATTCAAGGAAAGAAGCTTGAAAAAATCTCTCAGTAGATTCAGCTTTCTTTGAAAGCACAATTCTGCTCAAATTAAAGCAAAGTAGTGACAGCAAAAGTGGTGCCATTAATCCACTTTCCAAACCAATTTCTTGCAAACCTCTCCACAACCTTCAGAAGAACTGGATGGGTAAGTTTTGTAATGGCAAAAATCTTCAGGTAGCAAAAGAGTTCATTTAGTCTAAAACCTGAGAACCTACAAGAAAATGTACGAAATATCAGTGAAGAAATACAAGAATAATTTCATCATTCCTTTTATGAAAAAATATTATCCTTTCCTTTCTTACCCCAGCTGCAGTCAGAGAAAGTCAGGCTTTTAAGGCTTAAAAATGGTTCCTTTCTGTCAGTTCTAACTGGCAATGAAGCATTTGCTATGGATTCACAATGTTAAAATGCATGAAAAGATGCACTGTTCTCCAGTCTGCCCTTGTGTCTAAATGAGTCTGTCAAAGAAGTATACTGAAATATAGCATTAATATAAGGGACAAAGCAAAAGTAATAACTATTTCTGATAATTCCTGCATAATTCAGCAAACAAAGCACAACAAAAAGACAGCATTTCCAGGGTGGTAAAATAACCTAGACAATGTTTTTATTCATGCATCAAATAGATTACCATATAAACAAATAAAAATAAAGATAAAGTAGAAATAAAGCCACACTTCATATGTGATTTTTTATTTAGTTTCCTTCCAATCCCACAGAAAGAAAATATATCAGGAAAAAGATGATATAAATCTCCTTTTATTGAAATTGTCATGCTTAAAAGCCAGCTTTTCTTAGAAGAACATGAATACAAATACACAAAGAATAAACTTCTTAAAAATGGCAAAGACAAAGAGAGGCTCTAAGAAAAAGTCCACTAAATGTCATGGTTTCCTAAATGGTCTTAACTCTCCTTCATATATATCTTTATGTATGTATAAGCTTTATTTATCTTTAACTCTCATTTCTTTATAAGTGTCTGTTGCCTAGTAAAATTTTGAGCCCTGACTCTGGGTACTGACGGAGTTTTTTTTACAAGAAAAGATCTGTTTAATATTTTCTTTTAAGGATTTTTGGGCAAAGTCCTGTTTGCAAGGTCAAGGCAGAGATTTATATTCTCAGGTCTTAGAATATCCTGAGTTGGTAGGGACCCACAAGATCCATCGAGTTCAACTTCCAGCAGGTAGAAAAATAGCTTTTGGTATTCTTGGAAGACCACAATACCATACCCGCTCTAAAGGTAAAAAAACAATGAAAAATGGTATTTAAAAATTAATTTATTGTATTAATTAAATATTATAATTTTAATATGTAATTTGACTAGTGCATTTCCATTTAATCTATGAATGGTTTTATAATTCTACCCTTAAGAGTGAATTTTTTTTTTTCCTGTAGTAACAAATTATATTCTCCTTTCTTATTTGTTGCAGTCTTTCTTTCTCTGCTCTACCACTGCCCAGATGACAATTAAACATTCATTTTCTGAACTCACAAATCCCTATAACTCCTTGGTCTTTAGTATTAAATCCCAGATCTGCCTCAGGGAGAATATTTTCACTGTGCTTTTTGTTTTAAGTCTACAGTTGTGGGGTCTGAGAGATACAACTTTATTTTTCAATTTTTCTCTGAGGAAGAACATGTCCTTCTTTGATCATGTCTCTCAGAGAGTTCACAAGATTCTAGGTGCCATCTCTGACATGTTTCCTAATCTGTATTCTCTCAAATGCTGTAGAAACCAGATTTCTCATAAAATAGATATTTCATTTAACCCTTCTTTAACTGCCCAGCCCAACCATTAGGCCTAGACCTGTGGACCATTTACGTGCAATTCTCCTTTTCAACATTGAGGACTTCAGTGCTATAATGTGTCAATACTTATCCACTTGTTCCCTAAACAACTCTCTGGACATTGACTATGTTTCCTTGTATTTGTCAATAAAAAGCACATCAAAACTTTGCTTCTGGAATCTGCTGCAGTAAAACTAATATCTCCAGGACCTCTTGTGTGTTTGCTTGTTATCAAGAGGATAGAAGAGATGCAAGCAGATGACAGAATGAGGAATTTTGTCAAATAATTCATTGACATTTTCATGCTGGCAGTTGGTCGAGTTGTTTATTCAAGGAAGACGCTTTGACCTACTCTATTTATAGAAATTCACAGAGTTCTAGCAATTACTACAGCTACCTCTCTGCACATTGTTAAGATACCCTGCAAAATGATGGTATTCTTCATAACATAGTTGAATAATTTTTCTCCTCCTCCCAAGCCCTACTTTGACAACCATCCTTTCCTGAGGGGTGTCTGAAGTTCCGCTGACATGGTCTTCTTTGGTGAAAGTAAGAAAGCATGGGTGATTTTTGATACAAATATTTTTAGGACACTGGAGGTTCCCATGTAAAAAAAAATATGCTTCATTTGAAGAGTATTCATAATGAAAGACTTTTTTATAAAAGTAAATATTTTAATGTCTCAGCACTGTGTCACTTACTTTCCAAGTGGATATATTTGTAACCTTTTAGAGCATTACTCTCCAACTGGGATCACTTGGCTACTTAAAATTAAACAGTGCTCTGGATTGAAAATCTGCAGAAACATCCAAACAAACAGGAAAATTCCTCCTTTGAAGACTGTTAACATGAGGTTTTGGATCAGGTACACCATGAAAATTCTTATTCTCACCAATTCAATAACACAAAACAAAAATGTAAAATTAAGCAGTAACTAAACCAAAAGACCTAATAAATATTCTTTTTCCTTGTTTTTAAAGACATTTTTAGTCACATTTCCCACTTTTAAAAAATTGAAAATTTCTGGTGATACTGTGTATTAAGTATTCAAGCTATTATTTTGGCTCCTGAGTTGCAATACTATTTGTTCAAAAAGAGATAAAACTCTTCAAGGAAAATGCAGCATATAACAAGCTCTGTTATTATCAAAGGGGAAATATGAAAGGAAAACTGCAGCTAATATAGACTTCTGGGAAATAAAGCACAGTGTAATGGCAAATCTAATACAGCTTCTGAATTTGTGTCAGCAAGGTGGTAAGGTGACTTGATGATGTTGAATATAAACTAAGGCATGTCTGGTGGATGTTAATGATGGTGAGGTGCATACTTGAGAGACATATTCTTTCCATCTTCCCTTTGAATATATTAGATTCCCGAGGCAATGCAGTAACCATGACCTTGGAAGTTTTCCTGTAACTGAACTACTCAACATCACAAGTTCTGGGGAAAAAACGGGGGAGGGGTGTCTCTCAATCTCCATAAAGAAACCTATTTTTGATTTCTCATGCTTTGCCCATTAAATGATTCAATCTGATTAATATAAAATTTCAGAGTTTGACATTACAGATGGGCCAATGATGCTTGTCTTCCTTCACCTTGCAACTCAACCTTTTACCAAGTGAAAATCCTGACACGAAATATTGTATGACATAGATTTACATATTTAAACTTAAATGTATAGCTCTACAAAGGACGTCCATGTGGTATCACACAAATGAAAGAAAACAGTGTTGGGACAAGCTGAGACTAAGAGTTACACAGATATTAGAAGTCACTGCTTAGACCTTTAGGACATGAAGCAATCTGGTACATCTAAAATACTTCTGCAAGGAAACATAAAAATTTGCAACATACAAGTGTATATAGTGTGAATAATTGCTGCATAATTAAGAGCTTGAAAACATGCTCCCAGCAATGACTGACTGAGAAAAAAACCACATCATTTCAGTAAGAAATTGAATAAGAACAGCAGAGAAGTTAGGTGAAGTTAGATGAAGTTAGAAGTTAGTTGGAACCTGACCGTATAGGAGGCAGGTTCCAGTGCTGGCTTTGTGTGTGAGTGCTCAGTAAGCCATGGTCCCAAGAGGTTTTATGCTGTGCCTTTAGCAGATAGAGGACTTGCCTTCACCAAAACCCAGGTGAGTCCCTGAGCTGCAGCAGCCCCCAGGCAGACCCTGTACTGGCTCTGGGGCCACTGGGCTCACAATGCTCCTGTGACTGGCTCGTCACCATGTTGTTCTTCAGGGATTCCAGCACAAAAATAAATAAAGGAAACTAACTCTAATTTGGAGAAGCCGAAAGGCCCAGTCCTCTGGGAGCTGAGACTTAAAGGATCAGACCCTTAGCAATGAACCTGATTGTCCCAGGTAGGAGTTGTTCTAAAATTAACAGGCAAAAGATAACAAACTAGCTTGTGGAATGAACTGGCATAGTTAGGAAGACAGGCTAAAAGTCAAACTTTCATAAACAAGCAGAGTGACAGAGGTCAGTGAAGTAAGCAAAATCTTATATAACACAGATGTCCACTAAAATTATTTTACTGTCTCTCTGGGTTCAGGATAATGCAAGCATGTTACATATAAAGATCACAAGGAGGCTATTTTACAAAAGGTCTAGTCTGAAGAATAAATTATTCAAATTAGTTGGAAAGACCAAAAATAGTGATTTTTGTTTTGCAAACAAAACAGTTGTGGATTAAGTCTGGATTTTAAAACCAGTCAATGAGGATTGTCTTAACTTACAGCCAAAGATCTCGTTACCTTCCTCTCATTGGAATTCTGATGTGTTTCAATTCTGCCATGCCTCTACCTCCAGATAAAAGTAGGAGCACTAAAGCAATTGTTGAAGAATCAGGCCTGAGATATTCAGAATGAGTAATGATTGACCTCAGAATTCAAGAAAAAGGGACTCATTTAAAGAAGGCAACTGCTGAGTATTTTTTAATAACCTTGCCCTTTAACAGAAAGTTTGAACATTTTAAGCAGAGCCCTAAAAATCCCTCTCTCTTCCTTGGAATGATTATTGCTATTGTATGCATTTCTGAGGATGCCATTAGATAGAAGTAGGACACCTTTTCCCCCAGGGATAAAGGAAATTTTCCCCTTTCCTCTTTTACAGAATAAAGCTGTTTACACAGAGGAAATGGATGCATCATGTTTCTAAGATCAAGCTGCCATGCCCACTTAGCAATTTTAATCTAGGGAGAATGAATACTGCTTCTATGCAGCAGAGTCTTCTGTTGTAAGAGCAGGAAGGTGCAGCTTTGTCTCCAGAGCTCAGCAGAGGCTGTTCACCATCAGTGTGCTGCTTTCTCCCACCTGCTGTTATGCTTGTCATCCTCTGCTCCAGCTGCAGTGACTGACCACCAAGCAGGAGGCCCACTCTGAGGAATGTCTGTCTGAGGCTTACATTATTTGCAAATAAAGACAGCCTATCTGCCTCCAATTCCCTGTGGTTTGTGGGCTTTACTGACTTTGTGGCAGCTCACTGCCTGTTTCTTTATCACAGTTGTGAGTCACTCTTCGTAGGAATTAGGAAGTGACTATGTCTTTTCACTTACTTGGGGCAGAAGCTTATGTGACATTTGCATCATCCAGATTTAGCATCAGGCCCTTGAAATAGTCTCTGAAGTTTATTTGGGCTCATTTCACCCCAGTCCAAGAATGTAATCATCTGACCTATTTTATATTTAGATGAGATGAAACTCTGCCCAGAAATGCCTATTTTTCTCTGCTGAGTACAAAAGGTATCTACAAAACAAGCTCAGATCTAAACAGCTGTACTATGGAGAGCTAAATTTGTTAAATTCCAGGCGGTGTCAGGACAGGCACAGTCTCGTGTGGGATTTACTCATGATGGCTTGTCTGTTTGAGGAAAATTATTTTGAAAGAGAAAGTGTTTCTAGATAGTCTTTGTAATTAGCAAAGTAATAACAATGCTCAGTTTAGGAAAAAGTGCTTAAATGATGCCTAAGGCTGAGAAAGCCAGTTCAGGGAATGGAACATGTAACACTGCTTAAGGCAACTTAGCTTGTTACCATTAGGTGTATAGGACTGGTATATTAGGATTGACAACAGCCACCAGACTCCAAGTTAGGACCCCTAATGACCCAGAGGAAATGATGGAATAATCCAAATGTGAAGTGTCCTGTAGGAGATTATTGGCCTCTTTTGTTGTTTCAATTAAGTCCCTCCCTTAAGAATGTAAATTTACACAATTTGTGAAGGAAGAAGGCACAAGAGAGTTAGACACATTGGACAGAACTTTAGCTGACTCTGACAATACAAAGGGCACCACAGGAACCACTTGCATATAAAAACACTGCCATTATTTGGAAGAGACATGGGGCAGAGGTTACCCCACCAGCCTGCAAGGGAGAGCCAAGAAACTGTGGCTCAAATGCTAGAGGCAAAAGAAAAACAGCTTGTGAGCTTTGAGAGGTGAGGTCTGTAAGACAGACAGATGTTGTGCTTCTTAACACTACAAAAGATTGCTCAACTTGAAGGTGCTGAGGTGCAGGACTGAAGTGTTCCCTCAGTCTCAAGAAGCAGTTTGTTTGAGATTTAATTTACTTAGGAGGTTTTCAGTGAAAGCCAGAGCTAATGTCAACATTAAATATGTGGGAGTTTGTGCATGTATATAAAGGTCCTGCATGATGAAAAGACAGACTGGGTAGCATTAGATCTCATCTGGGCTCTCTGCAAAGCATGTGTGCAAAGCATCTATGACTGGGGATATGGAAATCCATGAAGGAAGGATGATGCCCAGGCATCCACTAATGTCACTTATTAACTGCTCTTAAAAAGCAAATATAGTTTATACAAAGGCCTTGCAACACAGGATGCTGTGTTAGTGCCCCTCAAGGGGGACAGATTTGAGATAATTTTGCTGGCTTGTTATTTCTTGGAGAATTGCTCTTTGACAGAGGAGATGCCTCCCTCCCTCCCTCCTTACTGCTTGCTCTGCCAGCTGAGACTCAGCCTGATGTTAAGCCCAGACAACTTCTACATCAGATACATTGTCCTCAGCAGTACCAGTAAAGAAAAATTGATGTGAATTTGTAGCCAAAACAGAAAATTTAACTTGTTGATGCTAGGCTTTATTGAAACAACAACAACAACTTGCCAGAAAAAATCACATTTCCTAAACTTTCATCCATGTGGCAGGAAGAGTTAGAAATAACTCGTGTTTCACACAATGTGATAAAAAATAATTTTAAAATAAAAAAACCCAAAGGAGCCAGAGGCATGTTACAGTGAAGTCTAGCAACTTCAGGGAAAACAGCTTTTTTAAATAACTCAGCCTCTGAAGTGTTTGCTGTCAAAAATATAAATAGAGTAGTAGAGATGACTAAAAAGACAAACCAAAATTTTTTTAAAAAGTAGTATAAGTTATGATGGGTAACTATAGCATTCCTTAGAAAGAAAGAGGGAAAGATTACGTGACTGTGTAGGAGACTTAAGGTATATATGCCAAGCATTAGCAAACTATCACTTCTCCCAGTGGAGTAAATTCAATTCAATGACTTCAAGGTAGTGGTAATTTTCTAAACACGATTTCTACCCTGAAAAATTACTCCTGTGAAGCAATGAATAGGAAACACAAAATCCTACCAATAAATGTTTCAGATAACTGTAGAGAAAAACAATCCCTTCAGGTACTCTGGGATCAGCATATCCCTGCCATGTGGTGAAACTCACTTCTGCAAGGACCTTGAACCTAAGTGCTGACATCAACTTTTGAATGTACATCAGACAGCGTAATTACTGCATTCCCTCTGGCAGCCAGAAGGACTTTCATTTAAAAAAAAAGCTGATGGTTGCTATTTCATTGTCCTAACAAAACCCTTATTGAAGCACAGCATGACGTCAGCCTGGGGAACAAAATTGTGAAAGGTTAAAAATGTAATTTTTCTGAGGTGCCATTTCCTAGTTTATTCTAAGCAGTGGCCAGTGGAAGGTATTGTCTGTGTGTTGCTACTCCTGGAAACAGGTGTCAAGGTGCCACAGAGGATGGCAGGCTGGATAGGCACAACCAACTTGTTACCAAGGGCAAACTGCTGAATGTGTATGGAAAGCCTCAAAATCTTTGGTCCTCAGCACTCAAGTCCTCAAAAACATACATGAAAGACATACATTTAGTGGCCTTGGTTCCCATCCAGCCAATCATGTGCAAACGGCAGGCCAAGAGCCTACTTGAAATAGTAATTTCAGTTAGAGAGGATGATAAAATGAAAATATGGACAGAAGGTGTGTTTTGGAAGCTGGAAGGAGCAGAGAAGTGGTGGAAGTGTTCAGATGCCATGGTAGGAGCAATTTGACCAAACGAAGAAATCTTGCTGAGAATAATTGTTCTACTTGAGTAACAGTAGTTCTCTCCAAAGGCATCTATCAGAGACAGCAACACTTGTTCTTGTTCCTCTTCTGATGTTTGAAGTATCTCATAAAATCACACTTGCATTCTGAAACATAAATTAACCTGCAAATAAATGTGTAGAAATATTTTACTGAGCTACAGGGTCTTTAGAACTGAAATAGAGAAATATTGTCATATGTGCAGTTTAAGCTACCATAAAAAAAATAAGCTTTATTGTCTTAAAAGAAATATATTGCCCTAGCACAGTTTTTACTGTCGAGCAGCAGGGGTTACTTTAATCCAGTGGTTTTAGTTACTAAACATTAAAAAGCCTGATCTTGAGGAAATTGCAGTGCATAAAATCATTCCTTTTGCAGTACACTTCTTAACTCAGCCTGAGTTAAGAAATTTCTCCCTTAAATTACTATAACTAGCACCATGTTCTTCTGCTTGTTGCCTATGAGGCTGCTGTTCCCCTATGAGAGGCATTCAGGTACAATGTGATGATCTCATCTTTAAGGTGCCAGGTTTCCAACTTGCCTTTGGAGCCAGCTTCCCTGGAGGACATGCTTCTAGAACAGGATTGGTTGCAAAATGGAATTAAAGTGATGGACACTTCAGTGAGGATGACCAGGTGTTGATATGCACAGAAACATATCTGTCTTATAGGACTCTTCCATCTTTGCTGCAAAGATAAGAATTTTTTTGACCTGCTCAAGGAGTTTTGCTTAGACTTCATTGTACTTAGTTTTTTTATGTTTTAGTCCACAAAACGCGTCTTTTGAGCTTTCACTCAAGACACTGTTTATACGAAAATGTGTTGCATATTTGCAGCTTCTAAACAAAAATTTGGAGCTTTTTTTTTAATGACAAATTTACTCATTCAGTTCCAATACCAACATGTCAAACTGACATATTTTTTTTTTTACCATCTCATTGATATATATTGGTCATGTGATGAATTTTAACTCTGAACCTAAACTGACACAATCTACAGCCCATCTCTTTGATGGCTTGAAATAGGCACAGTGGTAAAACAATAGCTTATAGAATGACAATCTAAGAGAGACTTCTCTCACTTAATTTCCACCCTTTAAAGGTTAGTCAAAGCTTGCTGTTCAATCTAGCTTTAATAGCAGTGAAAGCCTCCAGAGAACAAGGACTTGAAGCAGCAGGGATAAGCAAGCTGACATGCTCAATGTTTATTGACAAAATTTAGATGCCTAATATTGTCTTGAATTGAACAATCTAGAAGTCTAACTTTTAGATAGCTGAAGTTCAATTAAGGCCCTTACTCTATTAATGACATAAAAGTTGAGATAGCATCTATCTTACATTCCCAGAGATCTATTGATTCACAAATGCACACAAGACATGGGAAAGAAATGTTATATTTAATTCAGGCATTAATGAAGTTACAAGTATGAATAAACATGTTGTCTGCTCGGTTGAATAAACTACTTCTAATTTTACATAGTTATTTTTCAGAATACTTGCACACTGCGTTTACAGCAGAACTGTTCTGAATTAAGTGACATTTGCTGTTATTTGTACTGGTCTAAGTAAGTTGCATAATGTGCATATTAATGATAACTCTGGAATGTGCTCTTTGGTTAACCAAAGAAGAAAATGACAGAGTAATGTTAAATATCACAGATAGCACTGATAGAAGACATAATCTAGACAATAGGGACTAAATAAAACTTGATGGCGTGACAATAGATCATTTTTAACAAATAAATATCACTGAATAGATTCATACTTTTTTTTTACTCAAATGATTGGAAACTACTTTATATTCCTGTACAGTTCCCAGTTCAATACTATTAAAATAGTGATGTTTTTCAACCACTAAACTCAAGATTTAAATTTGGGAGATCATCTTTAAACTGTGCTGCTAGCTCTCCATGATTTTTTGTATTTTTTCTGTCTTAGTCTTCAGGGCTTTGCTTCTTCTCTGGATAACCGTCTGTCCTTGAAAATGTCTTGCTTTCCATTTCATGCACACCAACTATTTGAGGTGTTCTGTTGTAAATAAATTTATCCTTATATATCTTCTCCTCTCTGTTGTCCCTTTGTCCAGCATATACACTGAGCTAAGCTATATGGTTATTTTAATGGAAGTCAGAAGAAGAATTTCTGACTTATTCTTGCGGCTCCATAAATTTTGTTGAATCAAACACAATAGATAAGATGCTGTAAATACATAAAGGACAGCTATCAAATGTGGAATTCATTTCCCAGCTCTATAAGCAACCAGAATTCATATATCTAAATTAGGATGAGAGGAAAGCTGCTGTAGAAGTGCTTATTCCTCTTTTATACCTTAATAGGTGTTTAGCTTACTTTCTCATACATTGGTGCCTACATTAAACACTTGATGTAAGGTATTGTGACACCCACTACTTGTTCTTCTATTTCTCTTCATCTCCGTTGTTGCTTCACTGAGTCTTTCTTTAAAGAATGACAGAGACTGCAGACCTCACAATTCATCATATTTTATTTTCCCTTTTCTAGCTCAGACTTACATCCCTACATTTCACTTGGTAGGAAAAGCCAATAACATTTTATGGAGACCTAACTAATGCCTCCAACACGGAATGTATGATAATGCATAATAATAATACTGGTTGCATAATTTCAAATCAGGTATTAGACATGTCTACATTCATTGACTACACTCTCTTTTATTAGATATTGTTGCAGTATTTTTGTTGTTTGTGTTTTAATTTTACAAATATTGTTATCTGGTACTTGCCAATTATTTTAGCTAAATAAATATTTGAAGGGAGTACTAACCACAGCACACTCATCTGTTCTAATTCTTCCATTCTTTTCCTAGTCCCCCAACACATTAATTTCATGGGTTTATAATAAGGAGGTCTTGTTCTCAAATATCCATTGGGGTTTTTTTTCTGCTTCCTGACTAATACTCTTGTTTCATTTGGGTTCCTTTGGGCAGTTGTTTTCCTTTGAAATTTGGTACTACTGCCGAACTAAAGATTCAGTAACAATGTTGCTGGGCTTAATGGGATGTTTTGGGAACAGGTACAATTAGGTTATAAAAGCACTGCAGCATCTTGCTCACTCCTTAACCCTCTTTTGAAAAGTCTTGCAGGTGGTGCTGCATAGTTTGACAGAGTCTGCTCCTGTAGCACTGATCCTCTCAGAGCAGCCCTCTAAGGATCCCTCTGTCCTCCATAAGTTCTATTTTTTCCTGTTTTTTTTCTCCACTCCCAAGGTATCAATTATGCTTTGCTGTATTGCTGAGAGATGTGAAGGGATTAAATGAAAAGTCAGATATGAAATACATGAGGAGCACGTTAAGCACCCAATGGAAACAGATGAGCAGGACATTATACAAACCCAAGAGCAGAAGAAATGCATTTCATGATGCCATCTGCTAATTTCTCACATAAAGCCCTTACTGCAGTGATTGCTGATACAGAAGTGCTGAAATAGTCATTAAGTCTTGAATCCCTTTTCAAACAATTATCATAGAATCATAGAATCTTTTAGGCAAGCAGTGTTAATTGCCTACCATTATTATTATACATAGTAATAAGACTACAACAGTTATTTTCTGCATTGTTAATCGTGGATGTGGAGAACACACATATATGTTTATATAATCACTATTGTTATTCAAATATCTGATAAGTACAAATGACATCTCAATGGTGGTAATTTTTGTAGGGGCTGTCTCTCCCATTTATCAACTCATTTTGTTTTGTACATTTTCATTATACATTTCAGGGAATATTATACACACTGTTTTGATAGTAGAAAATGCCTAAAAAAATGACTTTTTTACTTTCCCCCAGAAGCCAGAAAGCAATCAAGTCATTTATAAGATGATGGAAAGTTTGAAGTAAAAAATCGGCACACCGCAGGTTAGCAGACAGGAAAATAGAGATGAATCACTTAACAAGTTTCTTAGACAAAGATCGACCTAAAAACTCACTTGAGTGAATACAAACAAAAGTCTGACAGCACACAGGAGCTGTACTGTCATTTTGGACAAGCAGATACATTATTTTCCTAGTGCACTGCAAAGAATGTATTATCCAGTTGCAGCTCTCCAAAGACTGAACTGGGAGCTGAGGCATTAATTACAGTCATTCTAGACAAATGACAGTATACTTCTCCTGTGGTAAGATGACAAAGTCAAAACAAATGATGGGTCTGGCATACCTATTGAAATGCTAGAGTTTATTGAAGTTTTTAAGCCCGAGGCTTTCTGGACATACCTAAATTACCCAGATCTGACACACTGATTTCACTTTTGAGAGCTAAGTTACCATCTTCACTCAGTGACAAACAGAACTCAGGTGGAAAGTGTCACTGAGGGTCTGTGCAGAGAGAGAGAATCAAAAGTAGACAGAATGTTTTGGCAGGCTATCAAACTGAGATCTAAAGGTCAAATGAGCACACTGACTAAACCTCTCTTTTTGCAAAGGTAAGAATACGCTGAAATTAACTGGGAGGATTCTTTCTATGGTTCTCCTGGAAGACTCTGAGGTGAAACAGTTATCCTCATAAATGCAAAATCAACCTGGTTACTTGGTCTGGGCAAGAAAGACAAATACTGAGGATAATGTAACTATTTTAGTTGGCAATTCAAAATATGAGTAACACTTCAGCAGATGAATTTCATGCTATAGTTCTTTATATGCTAAAGAAAGTAATGCTGTATGAACAAACGTGATTTGAGCTGAAAGATAGAAGAGTTAATTGGTGGAGAAAAAAAGAAAATCAACTAACACATTTACTAAAAGATTCCATAGCAAAACTGAGTCTCTGAACATCTTGAATAAAATGTCTCATTCCTTTTGAAGAACCAGGCATAATTCTGGAGGGCAACAGAAATAAAACTAACCAAAGCATTCAATTATTCATGAGAAACCTTCTGACCTTGATTGAGGTCTCTTTCCAAACTACTAGAATTCTTCTTTCCTTCAGCTTTCTGCCAGCTCCCCTCTTCTGAACTGCAGTCTGCTTCTTCTGGACTTGCTATAGTCATGTGGCAATTCTTGACTCTTCTCCAAGCTCCATACATCACTGTTTAATCAATTTCTGTCAATGGAAATTTCAGATGCTGGAATATCCTCATTTATTGGTAAGGACAGAGTTCAAAAACTTGCTGTCCCAAAGTATGCATTTAGTCTTTATAAGCAGAACTAGGCTAATATTCACTATCTGGGTCCTGAATAGTGGGTGGAGGAACCATCCACAATTTTGAACATGGAATGTTTCACACCCCACAACTGTTCACCACAACCAGTTTTGTAGCTTATAGGCAGATTTTTAAGGGCATCTAGGTGACCCTTTCTTGTCTATCTTCCACTGAAGCAATGTCCAGCACAATTCTCTGGGACTCACTGAGTGCTGAAATAGTGTCCATTGTTACATTATGTAAGCATATTGTGTTGAACTCAAGTGTTTGAATCTATATCAAGGCATGTTTAGAACATACAGTAATGGTGAAACATTGCATAACAGTACAGTGTGCATGCTTAAAAGGGTTATTCTGTAAATATGGGAAAGGTTTTTCCATGTTTCACAATCTGAAAAAATCCCACTCATTTTTGTGTGCCTACCTGAAGACATATGGGAATTCTATATATAGATTGGACATGGAGACAATATAGCTAGGACCTGCCAAAGTGAACAGGATTATTTCCCTTCTTCTGTTCCTTAAAACATTTTTAATCAGACCTTTATTTCATCCACAGCAGTAGCCTCAGTCTAGTTCCCTTGGTATTCACTGGACATCACCATTAATTCAGCTAGGGATATAAACTAGTTCTGCTTTGCAAACTATACTTAAACATATTCATGTCTTTTATCTTGTGTCCTACTTTATGTAATTATTTATTCAACTAAATAGCTCATTCTCTTCTCAGTCTCCCTTATGCCTTTCTTTACTTTCCCCAGACCTTGTATTGGCTCCTGGAGGAACAGCCCTAAGGGGTTTGGGAAAAAATAAAATGTATTTTAGGATTGTTCCTCATGCTAATACAGGAATTCAGAGCCACGTGCTACAGAAAGAAAGAAAAACAGTTACATGAGCATTAATAACAGCATGTGCTGTATTTCTTAAGGCTTACAGAGTAGAATAGCTGACGCATGGAATTTTTTTAAAATTGAATTTATAAAATTTGCGTTCACTGTTCCCTGGGAAAAAAGGCTCTAAAAAAAGCTACATTCATAAACCTTTCACAAAGAAAAATGTCCAATTTTGAGCTTTATTTTTTAAATAAGACTTTTTTTCTTTTTCTGATTATTGTTGGATA
Organism: Promerops cafer; assembly: GCA_013398275.1. NCBI lineage: Eukaryota > Metazoa > Chordata > Aves > Passeriformes > Nectariniidae > Promerops > Promerops cafer. The sequence goes on from VZSE01008031.1 coordinate 590,112, forward strand.
TTCCATGAAGAAATATATCATTCCTACACAAGTATATGGGTTTTTCAGCTGGGTTAGCTGGGTTTTGACTCAATCCATCAGGCACAGACTAATTTAACATTCTTCTTTCCCACTGACTAATGAATATCACCACACATGTCTGCAATTACCGTTTATTCAGCAAGAGAAATGTCTTTCCTTTGAACAGCCTTACAGGATGAAAAATAGCATCTTCTGTCCTGTAATCTGGATCAAAGTGTCCGTAAGACTCACAACTGCCTCCACACTGCTTTGTGAATGGGCCAGCAATAATTCTCTCTCACTATTCACTGGAGAAGCCCATGTTCTGTAAATCCTGAAAAGTACTGCTTTCAGGCTCTGTTGTAGCTTCCCTTCTTGGTTCATGACCACAGGAAGGCTGGCAGCATGAATGCAGAAGAAGGGAAACGTTTTTCAAATTGGAAAATACATATACAGGTGCTAATCACATAACTAGATGAAGTATGGATTGAAAACCAGCTGCAGGTGTTTGAATTCAGCCAAGTCAGACTTACTCATCTTCTTTCTCTTTGCTGTTGTTGGTGTTGTTGTTGTTGTTTTAGAGGAAGCTATGTCATAATTTGGTAACAGAAAAAAAAATTACGAAGTATGATGAACATGGCAACAGCAATAACTGCATTTTTTTATTCATGTATTTGTTTTAATTTTGGCATAGCACAGTAAAAAAAAGAAATGAAGCATAGAATTACGTTTTTCAGTTAAGAGAGGAACTGTTTTTTTATTAGAGTAAGATATAACAAATGCATTTTTGAAAGGCCATTGTTAAATTAACCAAAAATTTTTTATAGTAACTGAATTTTAAGTTATATAATAATGGAATTTAAATGCATTTGGCCTTGGTTTTTCAGCAATATCCCTGCCAGATTTTGGTACAAGAAATATATAGACTTTAACTGTTTACCTGTAAGAGAAAGTGTGCATTTTCCCCTCATTTGGTAGGGATGAGTTTTCACACAACTCCTGTGCTGTGTATCCATGTCAGGGACAGGAGAGGCACAAAACCAGTGTCACATGAATCAGTTTTCTGTCGTTCAGCCAGGCTCCTTTGGCAGATATGTTACTTCTCCTCTAGTCATCCTGAAATACTTAAAGCTGTAAAAAGAAACTTCTAAAGTAATTCCTCCATCTTTTAGCACAGGATGCTTGACTCAACTAAGCAGAATTTTGGGGCACAAGCAAGTTATATAAATATAGCTGGTACTAAAGCAAGAAATTTGCCATATTCTGTAAAGTGAAGGATAAAATTCTATCTTCATTAAAAGCAATGGAAGGATGCACCTTGATTTCAAAAGAGTTTTGATTGCACATATAAGTAAAAAGCAAAGACCCTATGGACTCTGTTGCTACATCTTAAAAACATACTCTACCTATTATTCATTCTGTCATGGGAAATGCAAAGTGTATTCAGGTCTTTTCATCAGTATATCAGTCACCAAATGTGTAGGAGTAATGTTAAAAATCAGTTCCTAACAGACATGAAAACACTGTAATAGGATAACAAGATAAACTGATGCTTTTTCATGATAGATAATTGTTATTCCTCATCACTGAATGATTTCAAGAATATATGAATGTGACAAAGTCGAGGTGTTTTGGCAAGAAAAACTGAAGAACAATGGACAAAACATTCTGCTAACTTATCACAAACTGCTCTGCAGGGTTTCTTTTAATTTTCTACAGATTTGCATAATAGAGAAAATTATCATGACGAAATGTTTGAAATCAGAATATTTCCCAAGCCTCATGACTTATTGTTCTGTCTAACAATAACACAGCAACATTCAGTAGGCAATTTTACATAGAGACATTTAACAAGGAAAATATACTTTTAGACAATTTTCTGTCCCTCAGGATTTGTAGAGATCCAAAAACACATTAAATGTATGTCTCGACCTTAAATGCCATCCACAAAAGACCACACCATTTTTCAAGTTAATTCTTTATTTCATAATTCCCTTTTTCTTCCATTCATGCTGTAAAATACAACAACACTGATTCTAATATTTTGTTTCTGAACAGCTGTGTAAAATTTTAGTGCAGAACTGAGAATGCATCCAGGGGCTAGAAATGGAGTTGCACTTTAAAGTCTTTTATTGATATTGTAGGCTTTGAAAAAATCAACTCCTTTTCATTTTTTAGCCAGTCAAAGTCATTATAGGATACCATCCCCTCTTCTCCTTCAGAGCTGTATTATGTTAATATTACCTAGACTTCACACCCATAAGGTTTTGAGATCTTGAAAAAGCTCTTACAAATAATACCTGCAAAGGGGATGCTAGAAATAATTTTAACTCAGCATTCTTAGGGAATTCACTAAGCTACAAATTGCAGAACACAGCTGCTCTCAGTCTATAATATCTCCTGAAAGTCTTTCAATCTTTTGGGGTTTTTTAGGGTAAAAAAAAATAAATCTGGAGAAATACTGGTTTTAATCCCTGCCTCCTGCATATATAATTAACAGTGTATGTTGAAATGCATGTGTGCTCCTTCACATGCAGCCCTAGTGGTAAAGCAGAGAAAAGTGCTATTCCCAGTGCAGAAGTCTTTCTGACCCTTTGCATTTGTCCAGAGCTAGAGATAAGTGTCTCCCTTGTGTGAAGGAGAGTGGAGATTTAAGTTCCTCTGCATCTCTTAGAGAGAAGCTCAGAACTGAAGGGTTTCTCCTCTAGTACCAGCTATCAGGAGGGAGCTTTTCTTCCAGACCATGCCTTGCTTCACAGGGCCCCGTGCTTATGAGGCACAGCATATTCCCAGGTGCCAGCTTTAATGCCCCTAGGTGGGCAGGAAACTGCCAGGACAACTCTTGCCTATGTAAAGAGATAGCTCAGGATAAATTATTTCATTCCCACTATTGCACATATGCAAAAATAGCCCAGGACAGAAAAGCTGGATGTGATACGCGTGCCAAGAAAGGGTTATGTGGAACCTACTTGCCCTAGAGCCAACCTCATGGCATGAGACAATTCAGCACAGCACACAACTCTGTCTGCCCTTGTCCAAACACAAACCAGGATCAGCCATACCTGTGTCTGCAGAGTGGAGGCCAAGAGGATGGAGCCAGGCTCTTCTCAGTGCTGTGCAATAGGACAAGAGACAATGGGCATGAACTGGAACACAGGAAGTTCCACCTCAACATCAGGAGGAGCTTCTTTACTTTGAAGCTGACTGAGCATTGGCACAGGTTTGCCAGAGAGGTTGTGGAGTTTCCTTCTCTAGAGATACTGAGGAACAGTCTGGACACAACCCTGAGTAATGTGCTCTAGGGGATCCTGCTTGAACAGGTCAGATGGACTGGATGACCTGCAGTGGTCCCTTCCAACCCTGACCTTTCTGCATTTCTGTGATTCTGTGTGCTCAGTTTTGCTCTAGACGTGCTCTAGATGTGTGCAGTAGGGATTCTCCAATATTTTTTCCTCCCTTTACTTATGGTTGACTCAAGCACTGCTTCTTTTCACAGTGTCTGGCTTGCGATGCAGACAGAAGGCTGCCCAGCAGCAACCCTTGCAGTCTGCTTTAATGTGCACTCCTCATCAGCTTCATGCTTTATTCAAACATCCAGCAAAGAAGATGAAAGAAAACACAGGCCACAATGATTCACATAGATTATAAAATGTCTGCTCTACAATCAGTGGAAAATAATTAGTCTGCCTCATCAATGACATTACTCCCATTTACGTAGAAAAATAAACCACATGAAAAATGAGTATCAACCTTGGCAACATCTACTTCTCCTTAGAGCAGGAACTGGAAATCAAAGAGGTATAGCTGCCCACAACCTAAAGGCATATCTGAAGACATGGATGTGTATTGCATTCCTGAGCATTACCTGAATTCCCCCTGCACAGTGAGACCTGCTGGAGAAGGTTGTGGGGAAGAAAAAGAGAGACATAAATGACATGATATGTCATTTTTGTGACATAAAGCACAGGCCACTCTAAACTAAAGAGAAGGAAACTTTTATGTAATGGAAAATGAATGGTGTTATATTTTATATTTAAAATACCATGGAAGTTTATGAACTCATAATCAACATTACACAAAGAGGTATGTGCTTTATGAGGTGCTCTTTTACACTGTGTTCCCTCACACTGACTGCCAAGAGGCAAGCAGAAATGTGGCAGGTAGAGCCATGCATTTGTTTTATGTTTTACCTGGGGGTGAGGGAAATGAAAACTCTCTTTAAATTCTTGAAATATTTACATCTTAAGAAAATCACCCTGAAGGAGGTCTTCTTTTATGTACAATAGAAAAAAAACCCTTTACATAGAATTCTGCCTTGACCTATAAAAAACACTGAACAACATCTTGGTGTCAGCATTGTATAGCTTTAAAAAATTTTCTTGCTCTGTTAGAGCTGGAATTTTTGTTAAAAGTCTTGGGAAGCTCAAAACCTACCTTAGATCCAGATGTAAGAAATTAAATGTATTGGAATGAAAAAAAATGGAGGAGGGAACCTATCCAACAAACATCAGTGATGGGTGCTAATACATTCTTGTAAAGCCACACACAGTTTATTACACTGGGGAAGATTGATGCATTCCAGACAGGACAATCAATAAGGTATTCACAGACAGCTGACAGCACTAAGTTTTTGTTCATTATTTTTGGAATAAGATAATAATTATCTAATCACTTATTCATTGTTTTCCTTTTGTATGAAAATAAGAAGCTTACAAACACATTTAATGTCTCTGACTTTCTGTAGTACCGCCTTCCACTGATTCTTCAGCAGAGATACAAAATGGAACTTATTCTATTATTGTACCTTAGTATCAGATTAAATACTAATGCAAATGTTTCTGCTATTCCTTTATTAGTATTCAAATCAGCTAAGTTAATGGGTAAGTATGGGGTTTTTATCATTCAGTCTACATTTGCAGATACATATCTTGCTCAGAGGACAAAAAAAAAAGCTGTTTGTAAGTCTTTCTACAAAATTTTCATAGGGAATAATATTTCCTCTGTTACTGTGAAAGCTGAAGTGTATTTTTATTTTTGCTCAGACGCCTTGTGGGCTGTCCAGCTGGCCTTGTTACAGCAGAGATAATTTGGCAGAAATATCTGCAGTTTGCCATGTTTGCTGTTGATTGACTATTGCATTACCTTTCAATTAAATTGCTGCTAGATTTTAGGTGTATGACAGTTTAGCACCTAATTTATTACTTCAAGAGAGGCATTTTTCTTAACTATCCAATTTAAGTAATTTATTAAAATATCCTCAAATGTCACTCTTAGGATGTAAATGAGTTAAATAAATATTTAATTGTAACATTTTGAAAAATGCAATCAAATTTTTTGCTACTTTTCTGAAGTAGAAAAAGGTTTTTCCATTGGTTCCAACAGATTTTGAGTCAAGATCTCCACATAACTTCTGAATTCAGCAGTCTTTGTAATTTTACAGTTACTGTTGACTCGGAAAAAGCTACATCTTTCCCAACATGGTATAATTTTAAATTCAAAAAAATTCTGAACCAAAATGTCTCACTTTCTTATAAACAAAAGTGTTTTTATAAGTACATTAATAGCAAAAAGGAGGAGCAAGGAAAATCTCCACTCTTTATTGGGTGGGGGGAATATAGCCACCAAAGTCAAGGAAAAGGCTGAGGTAGTTAATGACTTTCTTGCCTAATTCTTTAACAGTAAGCCTGGTTATTCTCAGGGCTACTGGCCTCCTGAGCTGACAGACAGGGCTGGGGAACATCCTGGAGGAACGGAAATCCTGGAAATCCAGGAGGACGTAGTTAGTGACCTGCTGTGCCACTTAGGTGCTCACAGATCTGTGGGATCAGGTGGGATTCATCCTAGGGTGATGAGGGAGCCAGTGGAAGAGCTCATTAAGCTGCTTTCCATAATTTGTCATCAATCCTGGCTAAATGGGGAGGTCCCAGATGACTGAAAATTGGCCAGTGTGGCACCCATCCATGAGAAGGGCTGGATGGAGCATCTGGGGAGCTACAAGGTCTCTTCCAGCCTTGAAGATTCTATGATTCCATGACTCCATTCCATAAAAAGTTTGGAATTTCTATATAGACTTTTATATAGACTTTTCATTTGATTTTTGTGGCTTACTCAAATCAAGTTGCAAGGAGCCTAAGAAACGTAAAAGATTTTAAAAGAATATTTACAAAGTGTTTCCTTCATCGGTTCCAAGATTATGTAAGGTGCTCTTCCTCTTCCCCCATAAAACGAGATTTTGCGCATAACTCCTACACAATGCTGGATATTCCCCCTACTCTCCTAGAAATGGGTCAATAGTTTCTGGCAAATATTTGACTTGTATTTTAATTTGTATATATCTCTCAAATGCTTTTTGGAAATAAACATAGTCTCTTCCCAATGTGAGGCAGTAATTTTATAGTTCACATAAGCTGTCTTCTCTCAGACTGCTCTGTGTCAACTGCAGTGGGAAAAAAGTAGTTCAGATTGAGAATGAATATTTTAGATAATAGCAATATTATACTTTAAGGAATGCTTTCTATCACCAGACCCTTTCATCTTGATGCTCTGCTGGTTTCCTCAACCCCTGTGACCCAAGAGCATTCAAGGGCATGTCTGTAATGGGCTGGCAGATATTTTCACCTTATGGTGGATACCACTGAAGTGTGACTGCATAATTCCTGTTAATATGAATATCAGGCTGCAATTCTCCATAATGAAGGAAGTGAATTAACAGGGATTTTTCTAAATATTTAAGTGTGCTTATCACTAGATGTGGCTTGCTGGCAAGCTTGACTTCCCCCTTGCTGGCAAAGGGGCCTTGCAAATTTGGCGTGCTGTGCCATAGAGAACAGCAGGAGGGCCCCTCATGGAGATTTCCTGTGCTTAGTAAAGGGACTGAAGGGTCCCTACATCTCTAGTTCTAGACTGAACTTGAAAAATTCAGCTTGACAGACCATGGGATCCCCACCCTGGTACAGATTTTCGAGGACTAGGAGGCATGATGCCTTTTTCTGCTCCCTCATTGCCTAGAAATACTGTTTTCTCTTGTGATAAAATTTTGTTTTTTAACAAATTAATTCAAAAGCTTGATGAACAACCGAGTAAATCTCCATGATTGGTAGCATCGTCCTTGCTTTAATCTTGCAAAACCCTGTATATTTCTAGGTGAATTAAAATCAGTTAGCAAACTCTAATTTTCTTCAGTGCTAATTATCAAATTTTTGCTAAAGCTTCAGTACATATTTCTAGCCTTTGTAGCTTTTGTCCTGCTTCATATTCCAAGGAGGGAACATGTGATTTTATTAATGACAGCAATATTAATCAAGTGCAATTTCTGCTGGTATAGGTAATGCTGGAGATATCTGTATTTAAAAAAACCCAAACAAACAACAAAAACCTAGAAACACAATGCAAACTGCTCTATAGCCTTGCATGTTTATCTTAACTTCCAACAACTCAATCAAAAGAGCAGAGTTATGTCATTTTACTACACATTCCTCTGAATTTTCTATTATGTCTCGCATCTTTTTTTTCTAAATTATCCCATTGAACTTTCAGAGCTTTTCAAATCATAAATATATCCTGTAGCAACATTTAATGTGGAAGGTAAAATAATAATTTTTGTGTAAGACATTTTTTCTCCCCTGAGAAGAAAGAAACAAGTGCACAAAGGCTACATCAAGACTTCTGGCATAAGTGAGGACAGGTTTCAGTGTAGCAAAACTGATTTAATTCCCTTGCCTTGAGTTTTGTGCTGATGTGGAAGATGCAGAAATCTCAAATTTGAGTTATCTAAGTACTAATATTTAAAATGTTTTGTTAACTTAATGAAGAAAAATCAGCTCTTTACAAAATGAGTTTTAGTAATGCAGAAGCGTTAATAACTGCATGGGTAAGTATAGCACAGGGATGATTTTCCTTGACAAGAAAGCTGATTTTACTGTTATGATGCAAAGTTTGCTTATGTTAAACCTAAACAATGAGCTTGCTTTCGCATGTACAACTTATACTTTACTGCCTAATACAAATATATGTATTAAAATGTTTGTATTTGAATTAAGCTAGTACTGTTCTGATCTTAAGGTACCTGTAAATGGTACTTTATATGCAGATTTAGCTATAATGGACCTACAAAACATGGAACCCTGGCTCATTGTGTAGATCACATCTGTAGTATATAGTTTGCTAAAGGACATATTAATTAGATGTCTTGAAAAGATAAGGGGCATTATAGAGAAATATTTAGAAGTCATTCTTTCACTCATATATTTACCTTTCAAGTTGCTTTTATCATGGCAAGATTTTGAACATGAAAGGACTGATAAATAAGTTCTGTTATCTCCAGCTCTGATTTCTAGCAATGAAAACAATGCAATTCCCACTATGGAAAAGAACACTCTGCTGTGCTAACAAAATATGTTGTAGTAAGTTTTATGAAAGTGTTTAAAAGGAATCAAACTATGAACCCTGTAAAAGCACTTCCAAACTAGAGATACCCATGCTTACGAGTACAAGAGAATATTTATAGGCAGAACTAATATCGTCTGTTAGACAGATTAGGATAGATGGAAATTTTAATAAACATACAGACACATGTATGTTTCAAACTGATGATGATTTCATCATCAAAGACTTGCCCAACATTTCCAACCATACCTACTTGTCCAACTTCTCCAACCATACCAATAAACCTTGTCTTGTTTAAAAACTGACCTCATTTTTCCTAAGCAGTTACAAGGTTTTATTTACCTTAAAACGTTATGGAGTTGAGAACTACAAGTTTTAGTTTGCCAGTGTTTGTACATTTACAAACATGGTATAGATACCGCACCAGATAGGAAATTTGGATTTGTTTTGGCATGTCTGTTCATGAAAACCAGAAAATATGTATTAGAATTTATAGATGAACCAGACCAATATATGAAGCAATTTTGTATGGATGTTAGTCACCAGTTTATATAGTCATCAAAGGGAAAAATAGAAGAAAATTAAAGAGAAGATAATATTATAAAAGACAACCTTTCCCCCAAAATTTGTGACTTTCACTGGAGATGCATAGGACTTACTTTCCTAAAAGCCATTTGCTCTTTTGAGCATGTCTGGTAAACACAGCTGTTTGCTTTTCAGGCAGCACTTTCCAAATGACATGCAATTACTATGCATCCAGGTAAAATAGTTAACAAACTCACATTTTCACATGAAATAATATGAGCAAGAAGTTGTGAAACACATAGCGCTACATATTTTTGTTATATAATTTAATTATATTAATGTCATCAAAATATTTTTATCATCGTTATCAGATTTTGGTGTTTCAGAAGATGGTGTGACATTCTTTTTACTTCACTCTGCATGCTCCAAAAAGTGAGGTGAGTTGGAGTATAGTATGACTAACTTAAAAATGTGAAACTTCAGTACAGAAATTAGGTCAACATTTCAAGAAATTACTTTGGGAAGTGCCTTTTGCTCTCAGTTGAGTTTAGATACACACAGGGATATGTATCACATATTTAAAGTGCAAAGTTAGATAAAAGGAGTCCCAAAGTGAGAGGTAAAGGATTACATTTTGTCTTTTGATAGTTTAGACTAGTCTCATTTTGATGACTTTCATTAAAATATAAAGATTTTCTCGGGATATCTCATGGAAAAATTGTTCCCATCTATCAGAGAGAGGAGAAATTCTAACAGGGCAACAGGGTTGGGAACACCCTCCAAACAATATTTCATTATTCTCCTTTAATGCATTAAAGAGGAATTAAGACATAATCAAGACAAATGTTAAAGGATAATTTACGGCAGGAGAAAGGCTTCATGATTATAGCACCTGTCTGAAGGTAGACAACATAATTGTATCCTTTGGAAACCTAACACTGTTTAACTATTGTCATATTTAAAATTTGTTCCTTGTAGGAAAAAAGTAAGTTTATGCAGGAGTACTAATGAACCACATAGCAAGAAAACAGAATTAACTTGAATAACGTTGCACATTATCAGTGTAAATTTTTTGTCAGTTTTGTAAATTTTGAAAGAATGCACAACATAGATTTATATAATTTGTTTCATTACTTCTGTATTTGTTTGATTTAACAGATGATTGGAGGCATGGAACACCTCTCTTACAAGGAAAGACTGAGAGATTTGTTTATTCAGCTGGAGAAAAGGTAGCTTTGGGGTTACCTAATTGTAGCCTTCCAGTAGAGAAGAGAACCTACAAGGAAGACAGAGACTTTTCACAAGAGCATGTAGTGACAGGACAGTAAGGGATAGATTCAAACTAAAAGAGAGTAGGCTGCATTAGATATTAGGAGGAAGTTCTNCATGTAGTGACAGGACAGTAAGGGATAGATTCAAACTAAAAGAGAGTAGGTCTGCATTAGATATTAGGAGGAAGTTCTTTGCTGTGGGATGCCCCACACCTGGAAGTGTTCAAGGCCAGACTGGATGGGGATCTAAGCAACCTGCTCTGGTAGAAGGCGTCCTTGCACATGGCAGGGAGTTGGAACTACATGATCTTTAAGATCCTTTCCAACTCAAATCATTCTATGATGGTTCACACACAAAGTTATTTTTTTCCTGTGGTCCCACTAAGATGTAATTCTTTCAATACACCAAACTTTGTATTTAAACTCCAGTGTTTGAAAGTGTTAAATTAAAATGGACGGCACAGTTAGAATTTATGCCTCTTTCCCATAAGCACTCTGAGATTCTTTACCTATAAAACACCTTTTTTTTCTTTTTTCACAGGTCCTTTTCCTCATTGAAGGAAAGGATAGCAATTCCAATTAGCAATCAGTAGACCATTATTTGGGTTTTGTTCGTGTTGTTTGTTTTGTTTTTTTATTGTTCAGTATGTATATCCCAACTAAAGATCAGAATTTTGGCTGAAGACAGTTACAAATTAAGTTCAAATCTACCATAAGAGACTCATGGTTTCATTCAGAAACTATTTAGTTTACCAATTTTCATTTCCTTGTCATGTTGTACATCACTTCTAAGCATAGTGTTTTAGAACACTTCCAGTTAAGACCAAAGAGATTGGATGACTGTCTTTCAGCTTCATCCCAGGCCTCTTCATAAACCCTTTCAGTTTCTTTTACCTCTTGTTACTGAACAGAAATCTCCTAGCAAACTCCTTGTGAACAATGTAGCTCTTAAAGAAAATCCTACAATTCTCTTTTAAAGTCCAGGAGAGAAAAAAAAAAAAACACATTAAGAATTCTACTTGGTGTTCATACTGCAGAGACACACAGCTTCGGACAACAGTGAGAAATAACATTTAATTATGAAAAAACGTAAACCCAGAAAACAAAAAATCCGAAATAACTCATAGCAAGGACTTAAATTGTATAGTAACTGCTCACTCTTTCTCTTAATATTTTCAGTTACTGGTCAGAATCACAAAAAAATTGTTGTATTTAAACTTATGCCCTTTTTGTGTCCTTGTACAGAATTCTCTGGGAATGGTGATTACAGATCCAATAAGCCATTGCTGATAGTTCAAAGAGACAATAGAAAAAAAAATCCTGGTCCAAAGATACTACTTTTAATTTTTGTGTACATGTGTATTTATTTATCTTTGAAAATTATTTATATGCAATAGCTCCCTACCTGTTGAGACTGGGAGACAAAGGCAAAATAAATTCCATATAACAACAAAAGATTAATTTCATGCTGTCTAACTAAAATGTATAAATTCTGCCCTTCTCTGTAAGTGAACAATTTGAAATCTATGCCTGTGGTCCACAGTTACCAACACCTAGCCATGTTTCACAAATATATCTCTTGATGCCTGCCTTGCTTTCGGTAATTAATGATGACTCACAACTTGCCACACTAAAATGAGAATTTTTGTTTATAGCTTATCTCCCTCTTCCTTCTTCCATCTTATTCAGAACATGCTAGAAATATTTAGGAGTCCCAAAGGGCTTTATCAGGAAACAAATTTACAAGACTCTTAGTACTGCAAAAAATACAGCAGTTTCACTGATAACGTTACAAAACAATATATAATAACTACTGCATGGTCATACCTTAGGGTTTTTAAATATAAACCCACAAATTAGAAGATGACTCGGTTAACTCACCTTTAGGATAATGTCCCTCCTCCAGCATAAAAAGATAAGATTAGCTATTAGGAAAAAAAGAAAGAAAATTATCCTGCAAACCTTTGCAAAACAATCTGGCATGCAGACTTTCCTTTGCCCTTAGACATTAATGTGTACAAATCACAAGTTTGACTTTCCAGATCTTTTCTGGCTACTGCCCCTCAGGTAAAGCAACACCAGACTGTCACAAAACAGCAAACCCCGCCGTGACCTGGCCATGGTGAGCATCAAAAAATGAGCCCATGAAATGAAGGCTTTGCCAAGTGCCAGCCTGATTACCATAGCAGAGCTAAGTCATTCAGCTGGAAGTCTCTTAACAGAACGAAGGAAAAAGCAATTATCAGCCAGCAGAAAGTGGAGAAACATTATGAAAAGCATTGTTGATAAAGCATTACTGCAATTTGTCAAAACTGAATAGGTAAAGGAGAAGCTCTTTTCCACACACAGCATGCTGGGATACAGGTTTTTCTACACTTTTGGTTGGGTTTTGTGATGCAGAAATACGTGTTCAGCAACTCCCCAGTGCATCCTGCTCTTTCCAGTGTTTCCTATGACTTGTACAACTGAGTCTATGTCTACATCAGTTCACAGAAACACAACAGCAGCATCTCCTGATAAGAAGTGGTCTCGAGAGCAAAACTACTGTTGCTGTGACATTGTCATCCATGTGATACACACCTCAGGAGTTTTGCTGTACATTCACTCTAGCCTGGCCCCTTAGACTGAATCCCCTGGTCACTGACATGTGTTATGCATGCTCTTAGGCTGTGCCTTTTTTCACACTGGGGGATCCTAGACTTCTAGAACTCCTGCACGACATAACCTAAAGTGTTCTGAGTGAAGACAACAGAGACACTCACTCAAAGCCCACCTTCCTTAACTAAACTGAAACATGCACCCTTTGAGGATGGGTCTTCAGTTTCCTTCAGATGGTGTTTCTGTGGATGTGAGACAAGCTGTCCCTTGTCTGTCTCTCTGTGTGGATATTACGATTATATCTAAAAGTCACATATAATGTGTGGGATCAGGGGTGATAAAAGCCCTTGTATCCTCACCATTTTGCAATCCTTTGCAGGAAAAATCACTATTAGCTGTTAAAACAGATAGTTGTACAAACCTAAACAAATACTCTTATATGGATAGTCTGTAATATCTTTTACTTGTATAAAGCAGAATATATTATTACTGGAGAGAAGAATGACGCATTTTCTTTCTAGTTACTTTTAGTTAAAAATAAAGAAAAAAACCCCGACCCAGCCAGAAATAACAGAAAGAGTGTTTAAATATTTTAAACATATTAGCTGTTATCCTGCAAGGCAGACAGTATTTTCCATGACATTCACAGACAGCAATATGCCAAAGTGGCTGAGTGGGAGGCAGAGCAGTAATGCTATAAACATGTGCCTGAACTCTCACCGCAGGCTTGTCCTTCTCACAATACAGGACCAATTTCTCTGAACCTCACTGTCTTCACACAAATAATCACCATCAGGAAACTCAGCTTTCCAAATCATAGCCAAGAGATGCAGAAATACCTGTTGCTCCTTAGCAAAATAAGGTGTTGTGGGCCCTAGAAAGCAAGGGCAGCAAGAGGGATTACCTGTCTTAGTGATCATTGCAGTAAAATATGTTTTCAGTTCCAGGTTCACTTTTTTCTTTATTCTGTGCTTGAAATGGAAATGCCTCAGCTATGCTAGTGGGTGAGGAAATCTTTTATTGTAGCTGCATAATGATTGCCATCCTTTTTTTTTTTTTTTTCCCAAGGTGCTAGGAAACCCTCTCAGCCAAACAGAAAGAAGAGAAGAAAAATAATGAGTGCTGAACACTGAAAACAAGGACAATGCTCATTTGATCGAGTAGACTAATTCCATAGTTTAAATCAAGTTTTTCCATTCATTGCAGACTTCAATGCATGTACAGAAAGCAATGCCTGCCCTACTTCTAAGCATAGCTCTTTTTGGTTTGGTATCTGAAGGAAAATCCCTACAGACTGTGTGACTGTAACATTATGATCATTAAATATAAAATGCTATGAAGATAAAAATACTAGAGCAGTCTGTCCAAAATAGCCACCCAAGTACCCAAGTAGAAAGCTTGAGTTTCAGAGAAAATGGAATAGAGTACTGTGAAATAGAGTCTGAACTTTTGTCCCCAGTTCATCATAACAGAAAATAAATATGGGAAATGGATGGAAATTCTAGACTTTATCTTTGAGGTGAAGAAACAAGCTTCGAAGACAGCACACACTACTCTGTGGAGATACAATTTCCTGAGTAAAACTCCCGAGTTTTAAATCTCGATGCTAATAACTTATAAGGGCTTTTACAAACTGAGTGAGTCACCCTTTACAAAGAAGACTTAAACCAAAAGTAGGTCTGTTATTTGTAGATGACCACAGAAAAGTTTGAAAGCAAAGACACCTATGCCATGTCCTGTTTCAGAGGCAAGTGCTATGAGAGAATGCTGCCAGTGGCAGAAGATACCCAATATGGAGACAAGTCCTTTAATATGGTGGCAAGGAGTGTTTATGATTCTTCACAGCTGTAACAAGAACTCTGTTTTTATCTTCATCCCCACTGAAGGCTGTCCTAGAGCAGAGGAGAGCACCCAGGCTAGGAAAACCTGTCTGCAACCTGCCCATCCCTCTCTGTCTCTATTAAAAAATCTGCAGTCTGCTAATCTTAGGGAGTCAGTTGCAAACACAGAGGTGAACAGAGCAAAGGAGCAATTCAAAATGCTTTAGGTAAACTCGGGTAAAATAGAGAGGCCTGAAGACTTTTTTGGCTGAATACAATGTGATGAAATGATGCGATGAAGTCTACAAGCTACTGCAAGGCACTGAAGTTAATGATGGGTAGAGTAACAGGATTTTAGGAGAAAACAATTTTAATTTATGGTAGAGATTGCGTATTTCAAACCCAACTTGATTTCTGAACATCCATGACGATGTCATGTATTACCTCTTAGGTTAAAATTTAGAGAATACTTTAGCTATGACTGTCTTCCTCCTTGTAAAAAAGAAGGTAGCTTTTTCATTCTTATATTCAGTCACTGATGCTGACATGTTTAGATAAATACAAAGACTATAGTTACCTTTTTTTTGCAGCTTTTATGAAATATTTATTTAAGCTACCCAGGGAGTATAACAATTTGCCAGGGCTTCATTTTCTTCCTGGTTTCACCCAACACTGATGTATGCAACATGAAATCTGAGGAGTCCTTGCAACTTGGCTATAGATTCCACATCTGACTACTGAACAGTGATTTTGCCTTTTATTAGGAAAGAAATTACTTTGGAAATAGTATATGTAGCAAGCAGTGGATTTGGCAATGTTTCTGTTTGTATCAGAATTCACTTTAAAATCTGAATCTCAATGTAAAACAATAAAAAAATAGATAAAGATTTGGAAAAAGAAAAAAAAAATAAAAGCAAAAAAAAAAAAGCGTGGGCTCCAAGGAGAAGCTGGTATATTTCCTACACTTTGATGAATTTCATTATGTCTGTTGCCTATTTCAGCAATCTAAGTGTCATTGCCTTATTTATTAGTTGGAAAAACATTTTAATACAGCTGGCAAACAAGCAGCCTTCTGTAGCATCTCGACAATTCTAGCACAAGTAACTCAGAGGTATTAATGAGAATCTTAGTCTTCCTCTGTATGCATAGGGATGGGCATTCCAGAGGCAGATGTCCACATTTTTTTTTAAAATGCTTAGCTAAATCTCTTGGCCATCCAGATTAAAGACTCATTTCTGTGGTGTGGAAGATGTACATACAGTTTTTTGTGTGATAGCTGGGAGGTTTAGAGAGTTATCACTACCTCTGGTGTATCCTTAGGAATGAAGTCACCTGGGCTGCTCAGCACTAAGTTGGAAGAAAATAGACCTAGTTTGATTAAGAAAGTTTTGATACTTCCTGTCATAATAAGAGAAGAAAATGTAGTTGAAATCAAATTTCACCTTATTCTTCTAAACGGAAATAAGAAAATAGTTCATATTCTCCACTAATGGATGAACAAAGAGTTATTTATTCATTAAACACAAGGCAGAATGTATCAGAGTGAAGTATTCAATCAAAAATATTGGTGGATTATATTAAGAAACTTCTTAGATCTTACTGTTACATGAGATATCAGTATTTTTTATGACTGCACCAATTTTACATATGAGAAATCAGTGTACAGCCGGTGCTATTACCACATTATACCAGATTCGAGTAACTTTTTAGTCTTTTCCCTGGACTATCTGTTATCATCATTCTATCCGAATTTAAAGAAGCTCAAGACTCCTTTCAGCTTCCTTCAAATAATCTTCAAATAATATTTTTATCTGGACAGAAGGAGATGGCATTGCTTTACAAACTGGCTCATTAAGTTGGCATCTTGAGAAGGTGGTGGGTGAGAGGAGTACTGAGCTGAGTTTACATTTAAAGAGTTTAGGTCTTGCTCTGCACTCCCATTCTTTCCCATCTCCAATTTAATCTGAGTCTGGATCTGCTCTCAAGAGCCATCTCTGGAAAATGGGTTAGCTCATCTCTGGATAATGGCTTCCATCTCACCCATGAGACTGCTTTGTTTCTATGGCTGCACTGCTGCTGGCCCCACTGTGACAAAATTAAGCTGTCTGTGGGGATGTACAGGTGAAATGCTTCTGCAGTCTGGAAGCAGCTCATCAGGATGCAGGTTACCATAGGTGCTTGTTGTGTCTCCAAATTGCTGCTGATTGTTCAGCCTTCCATGAGGCAACCTGGACAAAAATCACAAGACACAGCAACTGGGTCTGAGTTAAAATCGCTGACGCATTTCTTCAAGTGTTTCAGCCAGTACTGGGTTGCACCCTAAAAGCCCAGCACTGCGAAGGATGTGGCCATGAACCTCATTGCCTTCTTTAAACAGTGCTGCTGAAATAAGATGGACTATGCACAGGCTTAGAGATACATGTTTCTTAGATAACTTGCTGGAAATCCTCACAATAAACTGTGTGCAAGTGCACACACTCATTAAAAAGAAATTTTCCATATGGGTTTCCATATGCATACATATCCATGTAATATATCTGAATTTATAAACTACAGCATCTGCAGAATGGGGAAAAAGTATTATTTACCTCTTGCCAATGCATTTTTTTTCTCCCACCCCAAGCCAAATGACTATAAATGACTGTATTTACTTTTTTTAGAAAGCATGGAAATGAACCATTCCATTATTCTGACCCCAATGAGAGTTTCAAACAGTGGTGAGAGAAACTAGCAAAAATTCTTCTGCAATAAATATGTGTGTATTTGTGCTTCACCTCTTCACTGAAGCCCACACAAACCCCAAACTACTGAGTAACCCAAGTACCTGCTCAAGTACTTGGCTTTGGAAATATTGAACATCATTTCCTCCAGTGTAACATTATTAATTTTCCTCATAGTGCAACATCAGCAGAATCCAAAAGTCAGCTCAGATCTGGGACCTGTGAGCTGTCACTGCATCATATTGGTTTAAATATTGGCTCTTGGTCTTTCAGTTTCTAGCTCTCCCTCTAGGCTTCAACATTAAACAATGTTGTACAAGATATTTATACAAAACTGAAAGAATATAAAATGATAAATGCATTAGATATGGCGTTTACTGTCTCAAATATTAAGCTAAACTTAAAATATAGTATATATGCCTACTTATGTGCAGTCTTTTTACTGTTCTGTCAGAAATGTGCAGAAAATTCAAACTAATCTGAGCAAATGAAAAATATTTCTGCCAATTCACAGTGCAACTGAACCTTTTCAGCTTCATTTAACTTCTTCTACAAACCAAAAGCAATTTTCAAAGGAGATAAATTATTTTCACTGCAGGAATGCCAAAGCTTCTCAGATAAAACAGGCAACATTTGCTGGAGACAAGTGTACAAAAAAAATGCTGTTTATTCTACCACAAAAATTATCAATTGAAACACCTTTTCACAGATTAAAATGGAAAATCTTTTCTATATTTATGAGAAAAGATTGTGAGCGATATGTTTGTTACCGGGCTGATAAAATAATGTGACAGTTTCTAGAGACATTTCCTGAGTATCAAAGGTATATAAAAGATAGAGTAGTCATATGGAAAAACTGTCCCTTCACTTACACACCATCAGTAGAGGGAAGGAAGACAGTGGAAAGCACCATGTCCAAAAATGGGCTCTTTACCTGAAGCTTTTCAGCAAGTAAGGACAGGCGACTCACAGGAAGGGAGATGGGTGCACAGTGCATCCAGCACATCCAAACCACAGAACCAGAAATACACACAGTTTGTACACTATGGTGCCTTATAATTTTTAAGGAGGAAGGACAGAAGTCCCTATTCCACTTGAAAACTGCAAGACTACATGCTGCTTTTAAATTTTTTTTTTTAATTTTGAAACCATAAATTCAACTTTGATATTGTAATTTTGTTATTTTTAGTTAAAAACTCTATTTTGATTCCACTGAAAACACCAGTTGACTAATTACTTTAAATGTAAGAGATATTACTGGTGTTTGTATGTGTATAAAAATCTGATTTATGCATTTAATTTTGCTATGTTATTAGGCACAGTAGTAATTTCAACTACATTATAGTAGTACAGATTGACCTCTAAAAAAAAGTAATTTTGCATCCTTAAAAGTAGAGAAATCTCTTTAGCACAAAAGTTTAAATCATCTTTGAGACTTAGATGTATGTTCTGGACCAGGAGAAGTATAACTACTAAAAGTAAAGTCATTAACATAACTTTCCACATTAAAGCAAAAGTCGATCACAGCTGATTTTTTTTCTATTGGTCAATTACAGGTCCTCAGACTTCACATGATGGTGATTACAAGAGTGAAGAGTGCTTCTGATTGATGATAAACATGCATATTATAACTTCCTTTCAAACATTATACATAACACACTCATTCAGTAAGTTGCTCAGTAGGGAAAAAGACATTTGCCTTTTCCTAATAAAACAAAGCACAGGGAAAAGACTGCGAGTTCCAGAAAATAAGGTGAAGAGCACTTTGAACACTGGATCATTTCCTTCGTGCAGTATTTTTTAAAAAAACCCTTATTTCTCATTTCCGTTGGCATGACCATAGTTTCTTATCTCATATTCAGATCAAATCCTTTCAAAATTAGCCTAGCAATGCTATTATTATTATTCAATGGAGGACAAAAGTGATACTAAAAGAAAGTTACAGGAGTTATTATTGGTATTATTAATAATAATCATATCCTGCAATACACTCCAGGAGTCCTAGGAATTATGGAAACTTATTTTACACTCTAATATGGAGTCATACTCATCTCGTGTTTTCTCCTCCCACACATTTTTGGCTAAAGTGGCTCTCATACAAAAGATACAAAGGATTTGATTTCACTTAGGTCATTTATCAAGTGCAAAGCCCTGCTCCTGGGATGGACACAACCAAAAAGCCCAGTACAAGCTGAGATCTGTGTGGTTGGGAGCAGCCTTGCTGACCTGGGAGACAACAAGCTGAACTTGAGGCAGCAGAGCACGGCTACAGCAACAAAGGCAAAGAGGATCCTGGGCTGCACCCACAGGGGCGTTGCTGGCAGAGATCTTCTCTACTCAGTGCTGGTCAGGCCACATCTGGAGTTCAGTCCAGGTCCCCTGCATTTCAAGAAAGATACAGACAAACTGGAGAAGGTACAGAGGAAGGCTGTGTAGATGATCAAAGGGCTGGAGTACCTGCCCTGTAAGGAAAGACTTGAAGGAGTGATGTCTTTCATCTGTGAAGAAGGGATTTGGGACCTCATAGTACTTAACGAATTCCAGCACTTAAAGGATGACTACAAAAAGGACAGAAGTTTTCCCTCCAGAAGGAGCTGCATGGAGATGACAAGGGGCAATGGGTACAAGTTGTACTGAGAGAGGTTTCCTCTTGATGTAAGAAAATTTTTCTGCAGTGTTACAATCAGTTTCTGAAACAACTTCTCCAGGGTTGTGGTAGAGCCCCACCACTGGAGGTTTCAGGATGCAGCGGGACTGGGTGATAGATAATCTCATCTAGGCTCTCTTTCCCATGAAAGATTTGTGGACCAGATGATCTTCTGAGGTCACTTCCAGTCTGGGCTGTTTTATGATTCTGTAAGACATTTCTTTCCTGAAGGTCTAAGAGCAACTACAGTGCATAATAAGGGGCTAAATCAGAACCACAGAAAGATTGGAGTTGGAAGGCACCTCTGAAGGTTATCTGTGCCAAACTGGTATTGAAGGCACGGCTACCACCAGGTTTCTCAGAACTTTTTATTGGTAAGGTTTGAAAATCGCATAAAAAGCAACTTCCATTGCCTCGCCGTGTTAAACTAGAGCACTCCATTGTTTTTCCCCTTATGACTAATAGGGATGTCTTTTGCTGTAGCTTGTGACCACTGCCTCAGTGTGTATATCTGAGAAGACACGGGCTTCATCTTCTGGACAACTCCTATCTAGATGCACCTTTGTTACTGTAAGTAATATTCCCTAACACCACTTTACGATGAAGAAACCCAGCTCCCATAGCTTCTGTTTGTAAGACATATACACCATGCCCCTAAACATTCTGGTGCATGTGTGCTGGACTCTCTTGTTTGTTGATATTCTGCTTGTACAGAGGAGGGGAGATCCATTACAGGATGTACATAAAGCCTCACCACAGTGCCAGGCTAATCACTTACCTCAAACTGCTGCTTATGCTGCAGCCAGTGCAGCCCAATGTGCTTTTAGCTTTCCTTGCAGGAGCATGCTGCTGGCTTGTGTTCAGTGGCACAAATAGGTTCAACCTTTCTGGCTTGAATAGCTGCAGTCATAATCATTTTTGCCAGCAGGGCCAAAAACACTGATTTAAAGCTAATTTAGAGTGTTTTCAAAAGTAGAAGTCACAGAGCATATATTTAGCCCAAGTTTCAGGCAACAACAGCTTGAAGACAACATCACTTCCTTGGTAAAAATGTGTGGAGAAAGGCAGCACAAGGGAGCCAGATGATGGGCAACCTCTTGGGAAAACACCACACTGTGTGGTAATCAACACTGAGAGTGCTGAGGGCTGTTGTTGAGGGACACTGGGCTGTGTCAGACTGTTCCTGTTTCCTGTCTTGACAAGCTCATTCAATCCACCTCCTTTCCCCAAGGCAGGCTCAGCCGCTGCTGACTCCATCACACTTGGCTAATGTTTGTGTCACCCACAGTCAAAAACCTCCCACCTGGCAGGTTCTCCAGGCAGCTACATCCCTGCTGCCCTACCCTTACAGTTAGAAACAAATTCCTGATATCTAACTTGATACTGAGCTGTCATTTTAGGCTTCCAGAAAAAGGTAACAGACAGACATCTGCAAGATGTGATTTAGGAGCAGCTGGCCCTGCTTTAGGCCAACTTAACCAGAGAAAGCATGGCACATGGGGCTGGAAAGGCCCCCAAGATGTCGCTCAGTCTGTGTATCTTGATGTTTTCATAAAAATTATTTGACAGCTAAATCATCTGAAAGTTGTCTTTCAACATGAGGCTGGAGGGAGTACTAAAAGATGACAATGAGGCAAATGCCATGCTGATGCAACTAAGGTTAAAACATGTTACAGCAGTGACCTTCTTAGGATATGATTTTATATCCCCCTAGATACTGCACCAGTTCTATTGTGGATGATCTGTTCTTTTAAAAAAACAATAGTTTGAACTTATATAGCAATTTATGCATGGAAAAAAACAATTTTAACAAGCCAATTTTTTTTTTTAGAATCTAAAACCAACTCTACAGTTAACCCAGAAAGAGTGCATTAGTCATAGAAGCATTTTGGAGGAAAGAATGTAGTGGTGTCCCTAGTCTAACAGAGAAAATCTAATTTCAATATTTTTGGAGCTTTATTGCTGTCTCTGGACAAAGTTCATGAAATTGGATTTATCTCTGCCTAGATCATATGGACTTTAGCTATAAGTTAAATTCTTGCTGACT
This sequence comes from Promerops cafer, assembly GCA_013398275.1. Classification (NCBI taxonomy): domain Eukaryota; kingdom Metazoa; phylum Chordata; class Aves; order Passeriformes; family Nectariniidae; genus Promerops; species Promerops cafer. Next base: position 612,125 of record VZSE01008031.1, read on the forward strand.
TTTGAACTAAACTCAGAGAAACTCACAGAGCACTCTGTTACAAAGATTTCAAATCAAATAATATATTATTCTTACTCTTAGTTCCCTACTAGAAACTTAAAATGTTTCTTTTCCTTCACAAAATCAATATTACATACACACTAATATCCCTGTTTGGTTTCTCAGACTTGTAATGGATGGTATAACAGATCCTTCTATTTTTACACTATATAAAAACCATCTAGGAGATGAAGGTGGTGAATGACCAGTGAGTTTGAATGCTACCATCTTTTCTGTTTTTCAGTAGCCACATGCCACCAGACATACAGAGACACCAAAGAACTGAGAGTGAGGCTGAATGAGATGTGCAAAGAAATCATTTGAGGATCTGAAATTTAGGGCTTTATACAGACCTCAGTGCCACAATAGCAGAATACTAATATTGCCTTTGTTCTGACTTTTCCTTCCTTCAGTTGCTTAAGTAGGTGAAACCTTGTGAGTAGAAACTGTCTGCTCATCTATATTTACGTATATTTGGAAGGCAACAATCCTTATGTAGGAAGAAAAAGCAGATGCAGGTGGCAATTCACCTGCGCTGTGGCAAACCAATCCCAGTGCCCAAAAATCCCACCGAGCACACTACCAAGACTCTGGATGTACAATGGCCAAGGGGAGCCATCCCCCTGCTCAGGGGGGGATGCTGCTTTTCCATAAGACAGGTCAAAAGGCCTTGAAATAAAACAAAGGATCATGTCTCCTATGATGTAGGTCTGCTGGCATTTGTTGCTCAAATTCTTTTCCAAATAATGTTGTAGTGCAACAACGAGCATGGAGATGGAGGCACCAGTGCACCCCTTGCTTGATCACAATTTCCATTTCACAGTCTTAATTGCTACTTATGAGGCCCTGGGTATCTCATTCGCCTTAGAAACCTAATGGCTGGTACAATTTAAATTAATTAAGCAATATTAAACATTCATAGCCAGGATTTTTTAATATTGTAGTCTTAAAACAGGGATTGTACTAACAGATTTTTTTTTTTAACTGCTAAGAGGAAGTCAGTGCAGGATGCAAGACCTTGATAATGACTCTCTTACTCAGCTACCAGATTGTTCATACTGCAGTCTGTCAGAGCAGATTGCCAGTGCCAACCAGATATTGAAAGTTCTATTTGATTTATAGATTTCTTCTAGGTAGCAAAAAGCCAGTGTGCTTTCTGTGCTTCAGCATGCACACAGAAAGAGAAAGAGAATCACAGGCAGAAAGTAAGAGAATCAGAAGACAAGCCTTGAAATCTGTATAATTTTGAAATCTTTCTCTATTTAAGAATTGCATAACAAGAAGTTGATATTTCAGAACCAGTATATGACATACTAATAACAAGTTTGCAAGTAGAAAAGTAATTTCCTGTCATGTAAATGCAATACCTAAAGCAGAAATAGATTTTTCTAAACCAAGTAACTTTGATGGCTACATGTTTAAGTGAGTAATGAACTACTTAATTCTGAGGGCACAGGTTATTTTGGAAATTACAGTCGTTTGCATTTAAATTATCTTGAAGCAGATAATCTTGATGTTCTTTACAATTAGTAAACAAACTGTAAATACCTTATCAGGACAGTTAAATGATAATTAGATCCATTTAAAAAATATCTAAATTAAAGGCCAAGAAAGGTTAGCTTAATTTCCTGTTTATGCTCAAGGGCAAAAGTTGAAACAGTAGATGGACTGATCAGATAAGAAGTGGAAGGATACATACTAAATAACTGAAATTTAAGAAAGTTTACGTGAAGACTGGATCCAAAGTCCACCCACTCCTGTAAGAACAGAAATTTTTAACAACCGCTTGTCATAGAATTTTGCTTTTCCACTTCTGCTGAAGCGTGATTTAACTTGAACACTCTCAATGGTCTTTTCTTTAGCTTTTCTTCATCCAAATTTCCAGCCCATTCTTGTTTTTCACTGATCAGACAAGTAGCATACTACATACGTATCTGTTGATGGCTAAAGGATTTTTGCTGGTGCACCCACTCCTATGTAAGTATTCCAGTTATTTCAGCCTTGCTTAAAATGAAATTTCAAAATTTCATTATTTTGAAAAAAAAACCCACATACATTCCATTGGAAGGAGGCAGAAGAACATTCAATCAATTATTAGAAGAAGAAGCAACATAGGTTGTTGGAGGAAGCACAGAAAACCAGGAATTATGGAAAAAGGAAGAACTTCAAGTTGCAAAGACGTGAAATGGGGAGAATCAAGTCATACTGGGGGAAAAAAAGGAGACAAGCAAAGGGAATTGAGAATGATGCAAAACCAGAAAATAAAAAGGCTGAAAAGACCTTTTCTTCCCCCAAATAAACAGTGATTTAGAAATACAGGGGCACAGAGAAATAATAACGGCATAAAGGAAAACTGAATGAAGAAAAGAATGACTGGGAAAGAGAACAGAGGGAGCACAATAGAAAGAGAATGAGATGCGGATTGAATAGCAATAGGAGTGAGCAAGAGCAATGAAAAAAGCCCACATTCTGTGTTTAGATTGTGATATATATTTTTAGTACAAGTTTAATCTTTTGTGGCAGCCATAATTATGCAAAATAGCAATCTGCATCCTAAATATCTAGTAACAGCAGGAGTAGTGGTTTACAGTCTTTCTGTGAACACATACCATGTGTCAGAAATTATGACATTTTTCACCATGATAGCTGTCATCATCAGTCTGCTCAGAAATTCAGTGATTAAGATTTAGCCAAAGATTGTGTAATTTTTATAGCACTTACGTGGCAATGTTCTTGTTCTGACATGATGATTTTTAAATAAGTGTCTGACACTTGATGATATCCTGAAATCAATAAGCTGAGACATAAGCCAGGAGGTATAAAAAGAATAGGTCTGTTCTGTAGTGGGTTGCAATCACCGCTACATCCTCTCAAATAATTCTTTATGCATCACTCCATCTCTCTTAGCAGAAGAATAAGGTGTAAATGAAAACTGGCACCCTAAAAGGCTTTGAAGTCTAAAATAGCAGGATTAAAACCAGCTGTACTTGTTGTAGGAGAAGCCTGACTAAGAGAAGACCATTGATTCTCTAATGCTGTCACAGAATCTTTTTTCCCAAGTTTGGTGGTTTATTTGTTGTTACAGTAAGGAATCATCTCAAACTTCTCATTGGACATTACTTAAAACATGATACATTGAACTAGTAACTCCAGAAGAAACAAAACTACACTTGACTGTCCTTAACCCCCATGACACATGCTGAGAATTAAATTGGCTGGACTATTTCCCTCAGTACCAGAATTGAAAAGATCTGGAAAGTAGCAGTAGCTATTTACAGCTAGCAGACTCAATTTTAAGCAAGACAAACCCTAAGCCCAACACATCCCCAAAAGCTGTATTAGAAACAAAAATAAAATTTACATTTTAGCTACAGGAGCTGAGCAAAACCAAAGAAATATCATAGGAAATTAGCATGTTTTTCTTCCAAAAGGGTGTCTTGATTCTAATATTTTGTTGATTATTGTAATTGTGTATCATGTTGGCTTGATCAAATAGTTATTGGTAGGTAGATGGTTCAACATCCAGATGTAGAACAAATCTTTTGTGCCAAAAAATAACCACTAGTCAATAATTATATCAAAACATGTATGGTTTCTCTAAGGAAGGATTTAGATAAACATCTTTTAAAATTCAGCTGATAATATATTCAAACTAATTATAATGACTTTCTCACTCAAGGACAATAAATAACATGGTAATCCATTTAGAAAGCATCCATTCCTTTTTAAATCTCTGCAGATGAATATAAAATATTCTGGTTTGTTGAGATATGCTAGACATTTCCCCAATATTTAAGTAAAAGGCTTCATTCATGATTGGTTACGTCGGGCACATGAGTATTGCTAAAGTGGTAACACTATAGATTTTTTTGTCTGCACTAAGCTTCTCAATCCTCTCTTCAAACATTTGAATAGTGAGATTAGCATCTTCATTTGGCAAGGGAAAATGTTAAAATTCAGATGGAATTCATCTAATTTTAAGCATTATGGAAATTAATATGCAGCTTCCTATAGAATTGAGTTAATCAAGCTCTTATTATTGTAATATCTGCATATATTTAATTATAGCTAGTTCCACTGCACATTTCATGGAGAAGTTTGTAAGGGTATGCAGAACATGGCCATTGTCTTTTAACTGAGGAACTTTCGTCTGAACATTGTAGGTCCTTTTTTTGTACAGGACTAAAATCAGGAATCAGTTTGCTAGCTGAAATAAAGGCTCCTTTCAAAACAAGTAAAAGTATCCAGAACTTTCAAATAAAAATATTCTTTACACTGATAATTAATTTTGTGGTTATTTTTCTAGCCTATATATCAAACTTCTTTCTTATTGCTGCCACCCTATTATCAGGTTGTTTGTCCCAAGTTTGGATACGCTTTCTCTTGTGGGTGAAGTTTTTTCCCCTATGGCAAGCCTGACAGCTGCTGTTTTGTGTAAGGTTCACTCATTTGAAATTACCACTAGCACTGTGCCGTGGCTCTGCTGCAGACTCAGTGGAATGCAAACGAAGGCAAAGTGCTTCTCAAAACAAACAGAAAGCTGGTAGCATTGCTTGCACAGCAGCTTCCACTGAAAAATGAAAAAGGTGTTTGCAATCCAGCAGCGTGGTTGTGGTCTATGACCTGCAGCAAATTTAGAGCCTTAGGACAGCTGGGCAGGTCTTGCTCTCAGGGAGGCAAAGAGCTGGGCTTCCCTTTGGTGCAGCCAGAGGTTTGGGGTTGGTAGCTCTCATCCTCCTAAGGCTAACATGTTAAAGAGGAAGATCACCTGTTGTGAAAGTTTACAGTCACACTCACAAATCCTAAAAGCAAGGTTTAGATAAGACTTTTCTCCTCACACATTTTCATAAGCTTTTTCTTTTCCCCCTCCTTTTTTTCAGGGGCGGTTTTCAGTGGTTTGGGGGTTTTGTGGGGAGCGGGGAGGACAGGGATGGAGGAGAGGAGGCAGAATAACAGAGGTCCAATGGCTCAAAAAACAGCAGACAAATACAACAGCAGATTAAAAAAAAAAAAACCTGTATCATTAGCCTGTGAAAGGGAATGGGTGAGCATGCTCTCTCAGAAAACAAATATACGTTAGCAGAGAGATTCAGGTCATAAAAACAATTTTGAATTTCTGCCTTAAGGCAGGGCTGCTGGCGGGGAACAGAAAAAGAAACATGCCTTTCCAGCTCTTTGAGAAACTCCCATGTCACTTTGATGACCCAATAGAGATTAAGTTAAACATGTATGGTCTCATGACTCCAGAAGATATTACGGTGCTGTTTGAGACAGGTCTCTGGAAAAGAAAAATGTCTGCTCCACTGAGGAATATGTGCATTCCTCTTCATCTATGCCACATAAATCCGGAATTAAAGATGAAGAGAAGTACATAATGCAAAGCCTGCATCACTGTTGGCATTAAAGTGAGCAGCTGAACTGTTGAAAAAATAACAACCCTAAATTAAAAAATCAGCTGTCATATTGATGAATTACATTAATTTATGTGCATACATATCTCAAGAAACAGCAGCAAATTCAGACAAGAGTAAAACAGAACAGTGATTATATATAGGACCTCGGAGCATGCTGAGAACAATCTACCATAGATATTTGGTTTATTTATTCAAGAAATTGTTGCATTTTTCCTAAAATTTCAGCTCCTCTGTGTCAGATACTTCATACAGGAATAGTTTCTTAACATACAATGAGTGGAACTCTTTGAATAAAGGAAAGGAAGAGACCTCTATACCTGCTGTACACATTGCACAGAACTTAGCTGTATTGCAGATGTAATAAGATTCATGGGCAGATAAAAATGCAACTGTGATATTATAGTTCATGTGCCATAAAGCACATTATAACTTCTTTTTTATTTGCTATCCAGTAGCTGTTGTGAAGGACATCTGCCTTGAATAGGCTGACTAATAAATAATATATCCAATGCACAGGTCAGTTTTGGATGTTAAGATACCGGAGACCAATTTCAAATGCTGTAGTATCAGGTACCTGACATTTTGCAGCTGAGTATTTATCCGAACATTTCAGTGGAAGAATTTGGTTTTATTATATTCATTTAATCATGAATAATTTTTAGGTCCTTTCTGAAGAAAAATTATTCAGTGTTTTTTACTACTGAGGGATTTCNATATTCAGTGTTTTTTACTACTTTTTACTTTTTAGTAAAAATTACTGTTTTTTACTACTGAGGGATTTCCAAAAAATAGTATTACTGTAGCTGAAAGCTTCCTTTTTGACCTTCCCAAGGGAAATAAATACCCCACATTTTCCTGCAGACAGGACAGAAAACCCAACAGATTTCACTTACAGAGTAAGTCTTCCTTTCCTTTCTTTGTTTTGTTATGCAAAGCTAGTCAGTTGCATGGAGGAGAGGAGTAAGCTTGATCAATTGATCTTACAAAAAAAACTTGAGATACAACAATTCCCTTCCCCAGAGATTCTGTTACCTCCTCACAGTTTAAAAGATTACTTGGAAACAGATTTTTGGACCACTACCTGCTAACCCTGAACAGGTGCTACCTGTAAGGAACAAGAAATAGCCACCTTCTACTGTAAATCTCTGCATTCTTCCAGGTTTTCTAACAGAAGAGTCCACAGACATCCTCAGGATGTCATCAAACCATGTCTTACAGATCTCTGAGCAGACTGGGATTTTTCAGTTTTGGGGTTTTTTTTTAAAAATACACAGTAAATCTCTACTTTTTACTGATATTTTAGCTAGAAACTTCAACACTTAAAAAGATTTGGTCAAATTCTGTGAAAAGTTCTCTCTTTAAATTAAATGTTGTGTTGGGTCTGGTTTAGATGGAATCCATTTTCCCACAGTGCTGTGCTTTGTGTTAGTAGCCAGAGAAGCGTTGATAACTGACCAGTGCTTTGGCTACTGCTGAGCAGTGCTGGCATCACTGCTGTCTCTCAACATTCCCCCTCTATCAAGGGTCTGGCAGAGGGAAGATCCTGGGAGGAGACACAACCCTGCCAGCTGACCCAAATTAGCCAAAGGGATATCATCACTCAGATACAAAAGCTAAGGAAAGGAGGAAGTAGGGCGAAATCCATTACCTACAACACTTCTGGAGCAACCATTGGCACTGAAATCCCTGGTTCCCAGGAAGTTGCTGAACTTCACTTGCTGCTGGGAAGTAAAGAATAAACTTCTTTTTCTCTTTGCTTATGTGCACGCAAACTTTCACTTTTGCTTCAGTAAACTGCTTTATCTCAACCTTCAAGTTGTTTTCCATCTCATTTTCTCTCCCCTGTCCCACATGGAAGGGCAGTGATAGAGCAGCTTGGTGAGCACCTTGCGCCCAGCCAAGGTCAACCCACCACAAATGTCTATACAGAAGAAGGGAAGCATTAAATAAAAAAACAGTAGTAACAGCCTAACATCATTAGGTCTTTTGCATTCCCTGTGTCTTCTTTCACAGATGGATTATTAGAATAGCAAAAATTCTTGATGGTGCTCAGTAACTTGTGGTATATTAACAGCTGATGGCTTCTCAAGTTCTTAAAGTTTCTAGTAACACGATAGACCACTGGCAATCAAAGAAGAGAAGAAAAGCTTTGTGGAAAAGATTGGCTAGAAAAAGGTGAGAAGAACACAGATATTACAAAGAAGCCAAGTTTCATGGTATATTTAACTCACACTTAAAAAATAGCACTAAATTATAGAGCAGAATAAACTACATACAAAAAGGTAGCTTTTCAGAAAGACACAAACCATGACTGAATCGTGCAGCTTTAGTGAAACAAGATATTGTAAAACTCTATCAAGTGGGAAACACCACTACTTAAGACTAAGCAAATATTTGGAAAGATGATTTATATCCTGTTATGAAATGGCAATTCAGAAATTACAAAGCAATGTTTTGTTCCACTGGCTCAGTCCAGCCCATTTCTGAGATTTCTTCACCACACATAAACTGAAGTTCAAGCTTCATTAGACAAGTCCAGGAACCACTCCTAAAGTACATCATTGTCATGACTGCCTAGAAAGTAAAAAGAACAATATTGCTGACTTTAAGTGTTTTTCTTGACATAAAATATTGCACCAGGCTGTGATTTAGAAAATATGAGGCAGAGCTCCAAAGGTGCAAACTTTAGCACGTGCTTAAACTTGGGTTACATTTCTTGGGATAAGACTACTGTGCTTGAGTGAAGACAATACCTTCCAACACATCTCCATCCACTTCAGAAAGTTTTTCAATCATATTTTTGTCTTGACAGAAATTAAGATGGACTGCTTTATTATTTTTTCTTTGTACATTGTCAAAGGCTTATTGATAGTTGACAGGCCCTGTTAAAAAAAAAATTGGCAAGATGAGGCATTTTATAAAGCCAGTTATTATTAAAATCAATGATAATTATTATTTTGTTATTACTATTATTATTATTATTATAGAAGAAGAAGAATGAATATGATAGGAATTTTGAAATATTGATGAAATAATATGAGGCAGCTTTTGATATTGTAGCTATGTTCAGTACTAAGGGTTCTCCTATTTTCATCAACACTTCTTTGCGCCCTATCATATCAACAGAGGTTCTCATACTCAATGGGTCCAATTTAGCATCTTGACATAGGTCAGAGCCTAGTTCCTAATCATGGTAAGTCACAATAAATCACATTTAATCACGTTAAATTCCTTTCTCTTCAAGAAAGTTCAGTTTGCAAGGCACAGCTGTAGAAGGATGGATCACAAAACCATGACTAAAATTGAGCCACATCTTCCTTTCACCACCATAATTTTCCTGAAGGCAGGGTCTTCTGGAAATGGCATTTTTTTACTATGGAGGACCTTCAACTTGAATATAGATGAATTGAATATAGGGCTCTAATGGCATTATAGGGAAAGTGAAAGCAGGCTACGGCAACAAGTGCAGGGCACCTGCCTTGCAGAGGATGGAAATTTCACCCTCAAGCATTTCTCCAAGCTACAAAATACCCACAATAATTGTGGCACATTACAAAACGTGGTAGACAAAGACTGTAGGAAATACCAGCTTCAAAGAGAAGGGAAGGGAATAATTACAGACCCGTGAGACAGTCTGATGTTTGTCCAGTTCCTTTTCAGAGTGAAGCCTTAATCACAAAAAGCGCTATTTTTTGGAGCTCCTGAAGCACAGTGACTGCAAAGGCTTTAAGGCGTCAATCAGAAAAAGGAAACAGTGCCACCTAACTGTGGAAACTGTAATTTTTTTTAACTCATTAAAGATGAATGAACAGATATTTTGTATTTTAAAGCTTGGAGGAAGGTAGTTCTTTGTGGAGAAATCTTACCTGCAATTTAAATATTCCTAGTGCCTGCCTTTTTAAAATCATTACTAGGAAAATCTAATTTTCAGGATGAAAAGTCATCTTGACTGCACTGCATATGTTAAACATCTGTGATTTTTCATTTGAAGACACCTAATTGGAACAGGACTCATAGTTAATTGAGAAGACCATATAGGATCAGACCATGTGTGCTGAATTTTCACTTTACGTACAGTAATTACTCCCTTTCAAGCATAATATATGTATGAATATGAGTACACAGACATGCATATATTTGCTTTTTCTGTATTTCTTTCCATCAGAAATTGTTTTCAAAATTATTACTTTTTATTCTGTATTAGAAAAAGCAAAGCCCGCTGTGACTAATTACCACATTAGTCCCTCAGCTGAGAACAGAATGAGAGTTTTATGAAACTTTTCACCTTAATGACTGGATGTATTTTGCAGTGCCAGATGAATCAATCCTTAGGCAAGTATTGGCAGTGTAAATGTCCATCCAGATCTGAATTATACATGTGTAGACTCATACCTCAGTTTCCAAAATCATTCTCATCACAAGAACCTGTGCAAAAACTACACGCAGAATTTCTGAAGCTACTACAACTGTCCAAGTGCCTGAATGAAAAAACAATGAAGAGGAGATACTTTAAAAAATTAGTCAGAATATAAGCCATAAAGTTCAGTGAACATCATAGATGTTGAACTGTTATCATATAAACCTGTTTATTTTCAATGAAAAGAATTTTTATGCTTGTTTTTAAGGTATCTTTTGTAAATGCAAATGTACATATTTTGAGTAAGTTGTTTTCTAGTTGCAACAAAGAAAAAGATTTGACACAGTGGGCCCTGGAGTTTACACGTGTGTTTCTTCTGAAGACAAAAACCCATCCTCTCTTTCCTGGCATCTTATTCTTGTACCTTCTTTGAATCTATTGCTTATCTTCTTACACTTACGTTACTTCACATTACAAATCTCTCGCAAAGAAAAGGGTGAAAATGTGAAGCAAAATGTCCATCAGCCAAAAAGGAAATTTAATTTTTTTAAGAACACAAGAAAATAGTGTGCTCTTAGGCATGGGATTTTTAGCTACTTGCTTTGATGTTTCCATTTTTAAAATCTCAGTGTTATTTTGCATGATTTTACCTAACAATGAGCTTTGCTGACTAACAGTGTTATAGATGAGAATCTCTTTACTTCAAAGACTAGAATCCATCTGACATTTTCAAATAGCACTGAAGTATTCAGAAAAGCAGTGTTGCATATTCCAACACAGTAAAAAGAATCACACTTGAGTTTGATGCTAAATATGAGATATCATTCCCACATTTGACATTTGATATAGGCTCTCCATCAGTACAGAAATATGCAATTCTTTCCCACTGAAATTTTTAGTTTTGGGGGTTTTTTTCTGTTTTTAGGAAAACATCAGTAAAATATCTCAGTAAGTGCTAATACATCTATGTGATCCTTGTTGAAATTTTCTCTCACTTTTTACTTCCGAAATGTGCTGGGAATAATGCAAACACACAATTCTGGGGCTTGATCTTAAAGGATTGAATGTATCTGAACATCTAGGAGAACCTTCAATTCATTTCTGCAATATTAATGCCATTAATAGAAGCCTGCCTGTTTCAGGGCTGTGTACTTTGAGTATGAAATAGCCATATCTAAGAAAAGAGCAAATTGTGGCTGTGGAAATAGAATGCATAATATATGCAACTGCCTGGGAAAGCGATCTCATTATCTCTCAGAAAAACTAAACTGAAAAGGCAGCAAATGTTGCTCTTTCATTAAGTTTCTTTCATTAAGTATTAGGTGTTAGCTACACTATTAATGTACAAACAGAAAAGTCTTCCCTCGGATTGGAATTTATTTTATTGCTTTCCATCTTCAGTTAATAAGTTGGAAAAATGCAGCCAACCCCAGTTCATACTCAAGTAAGTGCCACTGGGCATTGCTCAGCGGGTGGTTAGTAATTTTATTGGATATCACTTCTTTTTCTTGCATTTTATTCCTTTCCTCTCTCCTCTCTCCCCTTTTCATTGCTATTACTATTATTTTAAATAGCACTATTCTAATTAGTATAATTAAAATCATTAGTATAAGTCTTAATATTATATTTTACTTTGTTTCCATTATTAAACTGTTCATTTTTGAGTTTTAATTTTTTTTCCCAGTTCTCCTCCCCATCTCACCTGGGTGGGGAGTGGGATAGAGTGGCTGCATGGTGCTCAGTTGCTGGCTGGGGTTAGAACATGACTGCTCTTTTGAGCACCCAACATGTCGAGGCTTCAGCACGTGACACCTCCTGCTCCTGTGACATTCCAAAATCTTGCCTTCTGGCCAATCCATTATCACTTCCAATATTCCTGGGTGACTAGGATTTCCAATTCAAGCTTGTGTGATCAGTGTGACCCACTTACTCTGTGCACAATGTGTGGAGGAGGACCTTTCAAAATCCAGCCCAGCACCAGCAGCTGCACTGCCAGGAGAAGCTGTGCTTCCGTGGCCTGACTTTTTGGTGAAGGAGCATCGAAAGTGACACATCTTCAAAATCACGATTTCCACCCCAGGCAGCAAGATCTTGCCACGATGGGTTTACCTCTGCACTGCCAGTTATCCTGGTTCCATTTCTGTAGGCATCTCACAGGCCATTTGTCACCATCTGTGAAAGTACATAGTTAAAGTATTGCTCACTTTTCTAATTCAGCATCTCGTTCAGATTTTTGCTATTTCAAAAGTAAAATTAAATAAATAAGTATTCCATTTGCCTAATTCTGATGATAATTTTCTCATTAAGATAAAATGGAAAGCAAACATTACTATTTTATTCAATTTCTGTATTAGGTGTTAGCTACACTATTAAGGGGCAGACAGAAAAGTCTTCCCTTGGGCTAATATTTATTTTATTGCTTCTCTTCTTTGGTGACTAAGTTGGAAAAATGCAGGAAAAAAAGAGTTTATTCTGAAGTGCTGCAAGTAGTGAAGCAAGCAATATTTCGGGGAAATATGATACCAGTGCTCAAATGTATATCACACATCACGCAAGGGTGTTAGAATATCAATCTTCTTTTCCATCTTGGTCTCACACTTGCAGTTCCCAACTTTCCCTACCTCTGGATGCACAGACACTAACACACTCAGACATATTCAATTGCTGCATAACAAAAGCAATTAGAAGAAACAGAAGTGATTGCCACACTCCTGTAAAAGGATTTTTTTAAAATATTGCATATGTCCTTTATGTCCATACATACACACAGGTGGGTTCACTCTTAACACTGTCCTTTTTGCCTCAAGTTCTTGATGTCTTTATACTGGTGTCTTTCATCTTTCAAAAATCAAGTCTTTCTATATCTAGTGTTTGCATTGAGATACAAATCAGTCATCTCTCATTTTTTCTTAAAATAGGCTTTCTAACTAGGAATAACAATTTGCACAGATATTTTTTCTGCAGCTAAATAACAACAAATAAATTTGCATCCTGGAAAATTAAAATTTGAACACAACTAGTCAAAATTATTTGAGAAAGAAGAAATAAGAAAGAAAGAGAAAAATATATTTCTACACAAGAGACAGTACCTCTTGTCATTGCAATCATTTGAACTGATTTAGCAGGAAGCAAAAATCATGGTTTTTATCTGTAGAGTCTTTGGCATGTCCTAAAATCTACACAAAAAACAAGTTGATAGTGACTGGACATGTATACTTACGATATTTACCTTGACTAGCAGAACAGTTGTCATGCAATGAAGAACAGGTGTGCTCTTTAATGATAGATACTGACAGCCTGAAACAAGAAGAATGTTACTTTAATGTAATTGATTTCAGTACAATTACCCTGATAATTCGTTGTTGTTGTTGTTATTTAAAATAAAAAACGTTTCTATTTGCTTTATATTATAAATAACACACAGGCTCAGAATGCCCTGTGTGCAAGATTTAGGCACATAGTAGCTACTAGGCTAAAGCTTGGATGTTGGGATTGCACAGTGAAGTTGTTTACACTATATATTTTCTCCTGATAGCTCTATAAAAGTTTGTGATGCATTACAAATGTTGCTGTTGGAAAGAGGAACAGTCTACTGATCAGATCCCAAGAGATTCATAGAACTTGCTGTATTTTAATGGGAGTCAGTGGGATGCAGGTATCCTGCAAACGCTTATTATCACTCAGGCTGTGTACCAAATTGAAGACAAGATACAACAAGAAATGCTGACTAATGCTGGCAAAAAGGAAGATGAAAAACAGAACAAAAGATTTCCCTGGAGGTAGTAAAATAGATATGGGAAAATCTGTGTCAGTGTCTAGGATTGGAGCCTGCTATCTGTCCAGTGAAACGAGCAGAAAGGCAGCTGAACTTTGTGTTAAAGGACTTCCTGTGAGGAAATGAAACCAGTGGGTGGTATTTCAGATAGGCAGGCCAAGGGGGAAAGTCAAAGGTCCTTATGCTCTATCTGTTCTCTCTTCCAAAATTGTCCTGTGGGTGGTAGGCAGCTGGAGGTGAGTTACAGCAGTCCAAAACTATTCTCACTCATTATTTAGTGCTGGAGAGCTGCAAAGCTGGGAGTTCAGCTGCATTATCTCTTCTCACCCTCCAAACACCTGCTATGATTTCAGCTTTGTTGCTCCCAAGAGTGGTGACTGACATTGAATACACTAGGGACACCGCCTGGCCTCGAGAGGAGCTGTAGGCTGAAATTGTGTCCCTTGTCAAACAAGCCACCACTGAGATCAAGAGGCTGTGTGGGACACAGAACTGGGCAAGAGCTATAATGGTGGGTAAAGAGTTGCCCAGAGCTATCCAAGCATTACTCCAGGGCCTGTGGAGAGGTCATCTCATTCAAAAAAGTACTCAGGAGAAGAGTTCTTCTTGTCCTTGCTATGGTTATCACAGAAATCATTAGGAATGTTAAGAATTATTCTCTTCCCCAAACTTTCTGTCCACTACTTCCTTGTGTTTATACATTTCATTAATGAAGGCTTGCCTTCCTGCCTTCTCTTCTATTTCATCAAGGGTTTTTTGCAGTTGTGTATTTCCAGGACATCTGAATGACAGCTGAAGTAGCACACATTTTCCAAAGTCTCTGCCACATCATCTCACATGGACACTATTTCAGTATGAGATGGTGCCGATATTTATCTCGTCTTTTTATGTAAAGATGAGATCTCTAGAGCTGTTATTTTTCTGCCAGAACTGCTGGGCTGCTTCTGTTTCTTCTGGGTTTGTTTTTGATGCAGTGACCAAAATTCTGTATAGACCACTCATTTCAAAAATACGCCAATGGTTTCTGTAATGGCGCTGCCTTTACTGTTTTCTGTGCTTCTCTTTATGCAGGTCTCTAATAGCTTAATAATACAGCCTAGTATTCTCTCCAGAAAATCTCTGAAGATAAAAAGACATGCTGTTAGAGATATTCAGCAATTTTTGAAAACCCTTTTTCATTTAAACTAATCAAGTTCAAAATTGCTCCTCAGCATCCGCTGAATTAGACATGTTCAAATGGAGCTTCCCTGGTCATTTAGTCAGGGTTCATTTATTAATTTGGTACAACCAACTGGCAAAGAGCACAGCTCTCCTCGCTGGTCAATTATTTGTCTCTTGTCTACAGGAGGAGCCAGGAGTCTGAGGTTACAGCCTGACAATTTAAATACTTGAACCCTGAATAATTCGGCATACTCTCCTATGAAGCCATTCAGTTTTTCTCTTTTGTTAGAAGTTCTTGCCTTAATTGCAGAGAACAGGAGAATATTAGGTCTATGACTCTATCATGTTAGAGAATAGCATGATTGATAAAGCAGGGAAAGACTAAATGCTATACTCTGATATTCAACATGCAAATGTGCTGACAAATATATGCCTTAAAATGCCATCAACTATCAAAGTGTATATTAAAATTCATTTACTTCTAGGTAGAAAACAACATGCATTTTTAGCAATTACTTGAATTAATACCATTTTATTGACTGTTTAGATTCATGAATAAAAGTTAGGTTCTTGGAGAACACTTATTAATATGCTACCTACTCCTTCAGCACTTGTTGCAGAAGAATGTCTGTGTTTCATAACATTTAGGCCTTTTGGAAACTTCTCCATAAAACTGACATAAGCAAGGAAGAAATGCTGATCCTTTAGAAGTTTTATCATGGACTTCAATTAACTCAGGATTCATTTCTTATGTGACTGCCATTTAAAAAACAGAAAGTAGTTTCCTCAGGGAGATTCACTAGGTGAAAACAAGAATACATTAAATCTCCCAAAATGCTTTCTTTATGTTTGTTGTTATACATTTGGCTATTTTTTTACTATGGATAGAATCCACCAGTTGCTCACAATACCATATTTCTTCTGTTAGTTTATTAAAAAAAGGATACGCAGTTACAGATCCATAGCCCAAAAATGATATAGCAGGCCTAATTTGGTTAAAGAACAGTTAAACATGTTAAAGAACTGCTCTCGACTACATGAATACATACTTCAGAACCTCACCCAAATCAAAGCTAGCCTTTCTGTAGAGCTTGTCAGCCATCTCCATGCCTACCTTAAGGTCCCTTTAAAAATCCTGGAACAGTGATGAAAATGTTCAGATGGCCACAGTACTACATATACCCTCACACTTCAGTTTTGTGTCATCAGAGGAGACTTTGAATGTGAACAGATTTTTGTGAAGCAGCCATCTTTCATAGAATATTTCACTTCCCATTTCATTCAATGTCTCTATGTTAACAGAAGCTTAAAGTATTAGTGTTACTCTTCGAAGATGGCTTAGCTGTTATTCATGACACTTTTCCTTTAAGCTTTATAAAAAAAACTAGCACAGCTATGGCTTGTTAATACATCTGGCACAAAACATGGATACTTGGAATTACTGGGCTTTTTTGGCAGCAAAGTACCAGTAGTACCATATGACTAGTTTGGTAGCCTTGTGTTATCACCCCATGATATCTGTTAGCCCATTTTTCTACCTAGCAGGTCAGCAAATGGTGAAAATACTACAGACAATATTTTTCCAGAATGCAGTTGGCCACCAAGACGGGTTCATTGAGCTAAAAGCTCCTAACAATCCTGTCTTGGCCAAAAAGTAATTAATGCTGCTTGAAGGTTTGTAAAGAAAGAGAAGAGCAGGGAACTGTGTGGCCTGTGCTTTTTCCAGAGGCAGTTATTTAGTGCTGGAAGGTGAAGAGTCAGCACTGGCCCATATTTTGTAATACCATGGTAGTATTGATACCACCGTACTCTTCTTACCACAGTGCAGCATTCACAAAGTTTTGTTTGAAGATACAGACATTAGTCTGACTCTCCATGATTTAATGCAAGCTTGTTGCATACAGAATAGGATGTTTTTCTGAGGTTCACACATTGGACCCACATACAGTTTTCCCATTTACTCTCATGTTTTCACGTATGCCAACAAGAGTGACAGTACTTGAGCTACGTGCCCGTCTTCCCCACATGTGCAGAAACACATGTAGCACACACAGCACCTGTCATGTGTGCCTTTACTGAGAGCTCATGGGAAGAGCCAAATGCTTAAGTATATGCTTGAAAATCAGTTTGCTTTTCTCCAGGTTTATTCTCACTTTTTCCTGAGTTCCAAAGAAAAAAACTTTAGAAATTTCACTGTGACAGTAGAACCCCTTTATCTGTAAAGCTACTCCATTTAATCTTAAAGCTGTGATTGTGAGTGCCAGACTGTGTTCATTTTCTGGAGAAGTAAAAGATTCCTGCTTCCTTTGAAAGTATTTTCTTTTTTTTTTTTTAAGTCTGTAAAATGAAATGCCATGTTACACTGTCAGATGAATGAATTCTGATTACTGTATTTATATCAAAGCTGTCTGCCATTGCTTCTTCAGAGATTAAACTGCAGATACTGTAACACTCTTAATAACCAATGGGACCCTTTGCAAGCATAATCTTTCCTTCACAGACCTGAGAGAACTGGAACAGGATTTCCTAAAATGGTTGAAATTTATTTAATTTTAGTGGGTATTTTAGACAGGTATATATCAGTCTTAATCTCACAGTAATACTTATGGAAACGGGCCTTGGGAGGTCTCCTATTCAAAGCAGGATTAGCTATGGGATCCAACAAGGTTGCCCAGGGCATTTTCCATTTGGGTCATAAAAACCTCCCAGGACAAAGACTGCACAGCCTCCCTGGGCAGCCTGCACCCCTGCCTGGCTGTCCTCAGGCTGAAAACTTTCCTTAAATCCAGTCTGAACCCCTCTAGTTCTCATTTATGCCTGTTGTCTCTCATCCACCCACCATGTGCCTCTTTGATGAGTTTGCTTTTGTTTTCTGGGTCACCTGGTGCATACCAGGAGCTGCTCCTACTTTGGGTGCCCCCAAAATCTTCTTCTCTCCTGGCTGAACCAGCCCCAGCCCCTCAGCCTCATGCTACAGGACAAATGCTCCAGTTCCAACCATCCTGATGGCCCTCCACCCAGACTGTGATAGCTCAGCTTGTATACAAGGACACAGCAGAGGAAAGTGTCAAAAGCTCTGCTAAAGTGACAGCAAATTACATCTGCTGCCCACCTCTCATCCATCCAGACTGTCATTGTATCATCAAGGGCAGTCAGGCTGCTCAGCTGCCACCCACCCTCAGTAGAGCCATGAATTGCCCTCCTCATCATCTTCTTCTCCCTCAGATATTCAGACCTCATTCACAGGTAGTGTTTCTGATACCTTTCATGACAACTAAAAAATTAAGAAGTTAGAAAATTTTATTCAACATTTTTTCTTGGGAAATTAATTGAATATATTGCACTCTGTGTGCAGATCTATTTAAATATTTTTCATTAAATGAAACACCTCAAACCAAAAATTCTCTAAAGCCAGAGAATATAATTCATATTGATCCACTAGATGATATTTTCATCTAAAATAAAAAATGTGTGAACCGTACCTTACTTTAATAGTTCTTTCCTGGTCTGAGAATCAACTCCCTATTTCAGCATATTAAAGCTTTAATTATTATTCTTATTGGTATTGAGCTTCATAAATAGTTATTGCAGATGAATTATAGTCTTAATTCTGTGGATCGTTGATATAGATATCACTCAAATGAATTATAGAGTTTAAATAATTTATGAAAAATAATTTATACAAAAGGATTGGATAAAAGAAATTTAATTTTATTATGGTATTTCCTAATAATAGTTATAAAAAAAGCAATGCAATACATGTGAAGATTAGTGACACTAGGAGTTGCCATATATATTACGTTGTCTTGCATTTCTGACCTCAGTTGTTCTTGATGTTATGTGCCATGTTGTGAACATCCAGATGTAGTTTAGTAATTGGATACATTTTTTTTCCCACAATAATTTCATCAGAAAGCTGTAAGTACAGAAAACCTTTTAATGTTATTTACAAAATTGCATTTTCCTGGAAAGCAATATTTACAATAGTACAATATTCACAATAGTACAATATTCAAATAGATAATCAGTTAGTTTACTGATTCATGCCTTCATAATCCTCCCTGTTTCTCCTGGCTATGTTCTTCCTTCCTCCTCTGCATTTTCACCACACATCATTGTCACCCCTTATGCAGTCCAGTCACAACAAGGCTAAATTTTTTAAGTTTTCAAAATTTTAAAAATTATTTTCCAGTGTATGCTCTTTTGCTTCCCAGTTGCTTTTCATGACTGACTTCTAATGGATATCACTGAGGCCACGAGCAGGAAATCCAGCTAATCCATGTCCAGAATGGCAAATCATTAGTAAACCAAAGTTGATTGCAAAGTATAACCTAAATTATAGGAGAAAAATAAGTACTTTGATAGAGAAAAAAATTCCATGAAATTTGGAATAAAAAATATCCCCAAGGATTTACCAAAAAATAAATATGTTTCAAAAACAACATGGAAGGGGATTCCAGCAGCAGGAATGAACTAATGTTACATTAAAGAATATAAATTAGGAAGTAGTTTCATAAATTACTAAAACTCAAGTTTTCTCTTTCCCAAGCGACCGACCTAAGAACAGGGTGATACCTTGCTCTGACTCTAATCAGGTTGTATTCATAGTCAAGTGAATGAACTGTGACAATTAGAGCATATTTCTCAGTAAGTGAAGGTTTACATCTTCTTAGGTTAGACTTATCCATAGTTTCATAACATTCTGAATAACCAAAATTCAGCTCTGCTTATGGTTGTAGCAGCTGCTGATCTGGTTGGCTATTTAGTATTCAAAGTTTAGCTGGAATGATAAAAATAAAGTAATCTATTAAATTAGAGAGACTAAATAAAATTAGAATTATTAAATATTTGCAGTCTACATAATGTTTATCTTGTGTAAATAACACAAGTCACAAATCTGATTTTATTGCAGGCTCTTCCATAAAATTTATCGTATCTACTTAGAAACATTTAACTAGCATAATATCTTCTCATGGGTATCTTCAGTCTAAGTGTGCTTGAAGAAATTACCTCAAATCAGCCTTAGATTTGGTGTCTATTTACAAAGATTGATCGTTGTTGACTAAAAAACAACTGTGTGGGTGCTATATAAAATGGAAATGCTTTATATTACCTGCCAAACATGGAAAACCTGAAAAGATGAGAATTTTTCCATCACACAACTTGTGATAAAATCTTATCTGTGTCAAAAGGAGCTCCATGTATCTCTTGTACTGAGGAGTCCAGAACTGGAGACAGTAGTCTGGATACAGGCTCACTAGGGCTGAGGAGAGGGCCAGGATCACTTCCTCAATCATCATTACTTAGAAGCAAATGTAAATTAATTACATTTTTAAAATTCTCACATTTTACTAACACAGCTTTGGAAATTAGGACAGTTATTTCACCAAGCTCTTTACAATTCTAAAAATAGTTTTAATAGTCTAAAATAGTGGAGACTTTAGAATAAGATTAGATAATCAAAGAGATTAATTTCTTCTCAAGTCATATTATCCCCTTAATGGATAGCCTGTAACGCAAGAAAAGTGACTGTGCAATGATGACTGTATAAAATCAAATAATTTAAATGTTTATAGGTGTCCTCTTATAACAACATTTTTTTTGTTGAATGGAAAAAAATCTGGAAGTCTGTTTTCCTTAGCATGAGCTCCAAAATAAACTCAGCTACTTCCATTACAAATAAGATTTTTAATAGAGTTTCTCCCTTTAAGTAGGATACTTTAAAAAAAAGGAACCTTGAATGCTTGTGGGATGAGAAACTAAATTATAGAAAACAGTGATAAGATTGTGAAAAGTTCTGGGTAAAGACCTCAGAACTTCTCTAGTTACTTGATTCTGTCTCTATAATGAAGGGTTGTTTTAGCTGTGTAAACAGGGATGGAGACATGAAAGTAAGGAATTTACTTGCAAACTGCTCTCTTTGCATTTTCCAACCTCTGTGTAAGAAATGTGTCAGGCAAGAGCTGAGACAAACAGTAATCCTGGTCTACTGGGGCTTGAAATGTGGGGCTCTGAGTTCATATGTTCACCCAACTCCTTTGGAGCTCCTAATGTCCTCCTGACATTGGTAGGTTTATGTTAAAACAAGTATTATAACTAAACCTCAAGTTCCAAAGTTTCATTCAGCATCTTGACAAAACTAAAGTAGAATTTTGTCCCACAATATCACATCTGTTTTGCTTGGGTTTTTTTATTAGCTTTTCCTTGAAGCATCAGATAAGCTGGCCACCTCTAAAGACAGGCTAAGGTGGATGGCCACTGGCCTGAGACAGCACAAAGAATTCATGCAACAACATTTGTCATTTCCTGCACTACTTGCCATCTGCTTTGATCTTATTACTTTAATTGAACATTTAATGTGTGAATAGCTAAGTAAACACTGTTAGCAGACAATACTGATTTTTGCTGCTGTAGTTCAAAACATCTTGGTCAGTACTTCCTGTGTTTTGGCTGCTATTTCTTCTTCCTGCACCTTTTGATTCTGTACAATGTAGAAAGGCTTTGAGGATACTCTTAAACTCTGTTCCTATTAAGTAGCATTTTCCAGTTTTCTTAATTTCTTGCTGTGATTTACTGCAGTGATCGCACCTATTACTCATTGACTCTTGGCTCCAGCTCATTTTCTTTCCCCATGAGCACAGGACCATGTAGATTCTATTTGTGAGAGTAATTCTGGAGCATAGTTACCATGTTAGTGGCTAAGGAGTACCAACTAATGCGCCATTGTGATTTTATTCATCTTCACTGAAAAATATGCTCTATATATATTTTCACTTTAAAGGTATGTATAGGCAATGCAAGCATATGTATTTTTGCAACAAATGTGCCTTTTCTACCTGTAGGACTCAGTGAAGTGGTTAAATTACCAGATGTGCTTGTTGTATCAGTGTTTTCTTAGATTTTTTGCTCACCTTTATAATCTAGACCCTGTTTTCCCTATTTCTTGTTCATATCACTTGAGATACAAATCATTATAACCTTTTAAAGTAGTTGGAATTTCTTTTCTGACTCACTATTCAATGATATTTAAATATTTATAATTCAAAGAAAAGAACTCAATGAAATAAAAGACTTGTCTGCTTTTGTGATGCCATAGTTACAGAAATAGAAATTAAATATTGCTTGATTGTAGAAAAAAAGTGTATTTATATTCCTTACGGCAAATTGTTGCAGCTTTCTTCAGAAAACAAGAAACTAGAGGTAAAGCTGGAACTAAATAGTTCCTTATCTGAAGTCCTTGAACACAGAGGAAATCTGGAAATCTGTCAAAAAAGAAGCATTGGGTGAGCTCTGATACACTCCACAATCTCCATTTTAAAGCTCATTTTAAATGCATAATCCCAGAGCTACTGAGCTTTGTCACACAATTGCTGATGATTAGGCCCAGCGATGGACAGCTGTGACTGTCTAAAAGTGTATTTTATCCTCCCCTTTGTCAGTGGTTGTGCAGAGGGAAGAGGGAGCATCTGTTTTGAGGGGAGGGATGCTGTACCAGTGCAGTTCATGAAATGCAATTTCATTGCAGGAATATACCCATGCATACTAAATAAGTCCTGTCCACAGCACATGACTATTCTAATCCCATGGCACTAAATTTTTGAATGTCATTGAGGGGACAAGGCTGTTATTCCTCATCAAAGGATGCATGATTTCTTTTCCAGAAAACTGAGAGTCAGCTGAAGAGCAGCTTTTGAAAATATCTTCTGAAGATGTTTTTCTGACAAACACGTTCTGCAGCGTCTTTGTGTCATCTAATTAGATATGTGCTATGTGCTTCACTTCTGCCAAAGGAAAGTCATTTATCAGGCAGTAAAAGAGATTTGACTTACCTCACCTACTGTCAGAAAATTATTACATCAGTTCAATGCTTCTGTCCTAAAGCCACCTCATAGTCTTTAGTCAGCTTTTGAATCATGGAGTTAGGTCGATGCTCAGTGTAACAATGTGAATGAATTTTAAAGGAAAGGAGATTCTGCTGCTGAGCAAGTAATTCCCTGAACAGTGGGACATTTTGGGAACTCATTTTTAGTGCTATCCTTTTTTCATCGAATTTTTATTGCATTGCACTTGATAAGTTGTCTTGCACATGAAAATTGGTACTTGAGAGAAAAGAAAGAAGCACCACTAGACATGAATGTGTGGTTTAAAAATATTCTGTCTTGGTAATGGCTGGATGGCCACCGCTTTCTTAATCTTACATGGGTTTTTTTTTTTGGAAAACAGACATTTCTTTCAAAAAACCTGGTGAGAAAAGGCAGGTATTGGAGCAGTAACTGAAAACAAAAGTCCAATACTGTGTTCAAGTGATTGAGGTTTTTACATCAGGAACAGTGGATTCTCAAGTAGAAAGATTACATCAGAGCATTAGTCACTGCAATTGATACTAACCTATAAACAAGAATGACCAAAACCATCTTCCATTCAGATTCTCAAAGGTGTTGAATCACCTAAATATGCAGAAAGTAGGCATTTTTCTAAAGGCTTTTCAGAAACTACTAAATATTAAGCACAAGGAAATTAGAAGAGGAATGAGAAAATGCCTCTGGGTACTCTCTGTATAAGTAGGGCACAGCTGCAGCCCTATAATATCCTTATGATGTAACTCTTTGAGGAATTGCCATGAGCTCTCCACAGTGCAAAGATATACCAGTTCAGAAGCTCTGCAGAAGTAAAACTCTAATACCATATTCACTCACAAGAGGAAAGAGTATGTGTTATTTCATTATCCTTTTGTTTGACATTCATTTTCTTCCATCAGTAAAAAATTCTCCATAATGGTGACTACTAGTTCTTGCTTCTTAATAAAGCATGAAGGATATTTCACTGGATTTTACTGGATTTTATAATTAAATGTATCTTCAAACATATTCAAAAGAGGCCAGTGCTATTTAACCAATTAGATAATAATAACCGTCACCAATGACAGGAGTGCTCCTCAAACCATGCCCCACTTCTCTGCTGAAATTGCAAACAATTCCAGCATGAGGTTTTGGGAACTTTTTTCAAAGCCCAAAAACTTTCAGTTTTCTGTTATTACATGTGACCTTGGTAAGGGCAAGATAGTTTTGGTTTTTTTTGGGGTTTTTTTCCACTTTTGAGCTACCTAACTCTTATAAAGCTGCCACCTACAGAAATTAAGTCACAGAGTAGCCCCACACAGCCCTGGCTGTTTAGTGAGCATTAATGCCAGAGCTGCTTCCTACACTTGACCAAGCCTGGCTTCACAATAATGGGTTTTACAGCTGATAAGAACAAACAGCATTGTCCAATTTGCAGCCGGATGATCTGATTCTACCACTTCAGTATAATTTCAGAATTTAATGTGGTCAGACATGAGCACAAGCCAGGAGACGGTTTCAACTCTTGTAGCTTAGTGGCAATGCAAATGTGATAGTGACAAGACTAGTGATTTGTATTAACAAGATAAAAATTACCACTAGGGACAGCTTTTCATTCTCTTCATCATTAGTGGACGATCTGTGACACATGATAACTTGCTGCAGGTAAAGTGATGGACCATCTTGTCTGTCCAGTGTTGGGAGCTGGAGGTCACTGCAAGGTAGAGGGGACAGCAGAGGATGGCCAAGGCCATTCTAGCTGGCTTACCCATAGCTTTTCAACAAGGGGGCTCTTGGGTTTAAACAGGCAACTTCAACACTGAGGTCAATCTAAATTTCAAGCATAATTCCTGTGTAGCTTTAAAGGGGTTGGTGAAAAAGTGCTTTCAATTTATTGAGCTCTCTAGGTTTTAAATGCAGAAGCTGTCCTTGTAAATAATTAAACTAAATGCTGGAACGACTATCCAGGAGAAGATGAGTACCAAGTACTACTATACATTCACTATGCCACCAGCTACTGTGGTCATACCACATTCTCACAAACACACCTCAAAGAGCTCACTCCCAAACCTCAAAGACTCCTCTGAAATAATTTCCAAGCATTGAGTTCAGCCAGAATATCCATGACTTTATGCCTAAGAAAAGCAAAATTCTTGACAATAATATTAACTTTGAAGCTTTCAAGTTTTGAAGCCCCAGCTGATGCAACTAAGATATGCAAAGAAGATGTTACAGGCCCAGTGATGCAGATGTTTTTGATCATTTCTGAGGGTTTGTACACTTCATAGAGTTCAGGTATCAAATGCCATCAAAAATGGACTTTGTTGAAAGGTAACAGCAGTTCCAGTTGCCTCTGATGGAAATAAAATTCAAGCAATGTATCACTAATAGTGTTTTCCTTCATTTGTTGCTTATTTTATCCTGTTTGCAAGGGTAGACCACAAAAGTTCTTAGTTCTTTCAACACTGTCTATATCTGCATCAGTTGTAGATCTTCATGTATATGTACAGATTTTTCATGTACTACAGATGTAAAGATTCTTTGCTTAAACAACATTTCTTGGACTTCTGGTTCATTGACTTATGTTTGTAGAAATGCATTAGAGTTATGCAGTTGTTGGGCTTCCAGTTCCAGTGCTGTTGGATTCATTTCATAGAGTCCCAGAGGACTTTTTCACAGGGGAAGAAGTTTAGAGCAGCAGTCAAGATCTCAAAGCCCAATCTCATTTATCAGTACCATTTACATGACAAGGCTGGATTTGCCTCTCTGTAAAAGGGTCAGTTTGACTAGATTTGACTAGCCTCATAGAGCCCATAAGGGAAAAAGAAAAAGAGTTAGGACAAACATAAAAATAGGACAATATAAAAAAACCAAAAAAAACCCAAAAAAAAAAAAAAAAAAAACAAAAAACAAAAAACCAAAAAAAAACCACACAGAGTAAAGAGTCCTCTCACCACAATTTTCCCAGGGCTGCTTTAAGGTCCTCCCAGAGAGTCTTCACTTTTGTTTCCTTTAGCTGTGTCTGAGGTACTCAGCGTTTGAATAATTTTGGTACTCAGCACACCACCTTTTCACAGTTTAGTACAACCCTCATCTCCTTTGTTCCTGTTGCCAGATGAACTGTAGATCAGCACTGACATTGGGAACAAATTGAAGCAATTTATTACCTGAGAGCTGCATACGGCTGAAGAGAATGCCAAACATTTATGAAAGTGTCTGCTCTACTATAAATCCTGATGGGAGGAATATAGTTCAGGAAATGATCAGTGGATACACTTTTAGCACACCAGTCTTATGAGTATAAAGTACCATGCTCACAACTGTGTGCATGCTCTAATTTACACTCACTACTACAGTCAATCTGTAAGGGGTAATGACAAAACACTACATTTGTTTCTAGCATTTTATGTCTGCTAACACTCTGCAAGTAAGCAACAGACCACCAAAGTAGCCTTTTTTTACAATATATGACTGCAGGGGGGCTCAGAACTTCTCTGTTTATCTACGAAGCTTTGAAATGAATCCTGCTTGTTAAGTCTTGTTCTTGTCAGCGCTTGTTGACATAAAAGAATTTCTTGCTAAGGAGCCAGGTGTGATGACAAACACCTGGGAACTTGATGATCTTTTTAATTAAAAGGTAAGAAAATGTTGCTCTTTGTAAGGCCTATCATCAGAGGAAATACCTTCTGTTAGACAAACTAACATAAGGTTGAAGGTGCTGGTCAGTGTGGTGCTCCCAGCTCAGCTTATAGTGAAACAAAGTTCTTTTAAATTGGGAGTGTTGGATAAGTTATAATGCAATGTAGGCTTCAGTAGAGAAGAGTCTTAGTCT
This sequence comes from Promerops cafer, assembly GCA_013398275.1. Taxonomy (NCBI): domain Eukaryota; kingdom Metazoa; phylum Chordata; class Aves; order Passeriformes; family Nectariniidae; genus Promerops; species Promerops cafer. The sequence goes on from VZSE01008031.1 coordinate 638,541, forward strand.
GTGATGGATACACTTATTTGAACAAATGGAAATGTAAATATTTCTGAATTTGCTCATATCTTGATCGTTACACATCAGTGGCTTTTAGATGCTCAACTTGGAGAAATATTTAGACAATTTTCACAAAGGTTTGAAAGATTACTAGGTGGAGCTTTTTGATGATGTTAAACTGGCTGTGATCTTCATGACTATAAAACAAAACCAAAAATAAATAATAACAAAAACCCCAAACAAATCAAACCAAAAAAACCACTAAAAACCTAACCCTACTACCACTAGATGGCATTGATTCAGCATCCAAACCTAGAAACTTATTTCAGCTTTACCACAATTAAAGCTCATCCTAGTGACAGTTTTAATATTAAAAGCTCTCATAGTCATTGTTTTTCACTTTCCTTAATGTGTATATTGTCCATCCCATAATTCTTTCTATCTATCTATCTATCTATCTATCTATCTATCTATCTATCTATCTATCTATCTATCTATCTATCTCACATAGTAACATTGGCATGCATTGTCAAGCTGCATCATTGCTGAGATGGATACATTTTAAAGATGGATGTCAGAGAAAATTTTCATTTGATGCTATTTGACCACTGCTACCACCTGCAGAGTTTGGATGAAACCTCTGAGGTTGTCAGTTTACACCAAAATCCAGCACAGCACGCAACAAACTTTGTCAGCAGCTACAGGATGTTGGAGTTGTGTTGTTTTGGTATCAATAACTCCAAGAGCTCGTGTTCTGGCTTGTCTTACTCAGCCTCAGATTTTTACAACGACCTGCTTCAATCACTAAAACATTACTTTTCATGGGCTTGAGGAGACTCCTCTCTCTCTCTAGACAAGAAGCCAGCACTGGGGACAGTCCCAGTCTTTCCCATCTTTCCCACTGTCATTCCAGAGGCATGCATCAGCCCTTACCACTGCCTCCTGTATGAGCTCTGATGTGAAGCAAGAAGTTTTTCTGTTCTTGCTCATTCTGTGTCTGTTATTTAAGAAGTGGAAGCACAGTGTCTGCTGCCTGCACCATTCCTGGTGTCATTTTTGGTACTTGATCAACCAAATACACCTTGGTGCAGGGTAATGGGAAAGGCAATGGTGACTTTTTTCTTCCAGCTGACTGTTCTTCCTACCCTGAGAGGACGCCCATTGTGAAGACAGGCCTTCCTATGGAGTCATGGTGCTTATGTGACTAACTGGACACAAATGTGTCATATCATCTGAATTTCAGATCCCTGCTCTACCCTGTAGAGGTTTCCTTCCTCTCTTGGAACTGGCACAGCATGGACCAGCTGGGCAGCGTATCAGGATGCCACTCATGTTCAGAATGCTGTTTGGACCTTCACTTCTGAAGGCATGAGCATGCCAAATGTCCACACAAAGGTGCACATGGCACAACTCAATCTACCACCCATGGTTACGATGATGCTTTCCTGTCAAGCCTCTATGCCTTCTCTTGTCCTTCTCTGTGTGCAGGGATGTGCTTTGTCATCAGCCCTGGGGACCCCAGACAGGACTGGGTCTGAATGGTCAGCCAGGGAATATATTGATGACAAGGAGCAACAATGCACAGTGCAGGAGAAAGAAGGGGAGCTGTGGCCAGGGCAGAGGAATTTACTTGTGTTCTGCTCCTCTCAGAGCTGTCAGGAGAGGGGGAAGCTATGGGGAAAGGAAATGTTATAAGGTCTGTGTTGGCTGCTGCAGTCTTGGAAAATGAGACTAAGAGCTGGGAAGCAGGGCCTTCAGGAACCCCCTGCTAAGGAAATTTTGTCTTCCACCTTCTACCATGAATTCAAAAGGTTCTGGCCTCTCCCTCTCCCCCAAGACCTCCTTTTCAGCTATCAGAAGAAATGATCTCTCTGTTCTGTGACCAGGTTTTTGAGAGCAAGCATGATCCTGAGTTATTCTAATAATACAAGCTTCAAGATATTTAGACAATCCAGACTTACTTTTAGTCATGACTTGGTCAGGAAGAAGATGAAGTTTCTCTAACATTGAATGAGATAAAGGACTAGGCTCACAAAAGAGCAAACATGCCTACTCAGCACCTCCAAGTCTGTATCCCACAAAACCCTCCCAGAGTTCCTGGTTTTCGCTGAGGTAGTCAATTTTCTTTACAATAACTAGTATGAGCATTTCTGTAACTTAGGGATCAAAATGTTTAGCACTGAAGTTGCTGAAGCGCCAAAGTAATTTACATGGGTTTAATAATCTGAGCATTCAAATTTGCATGTTGGATCTGTTGGACCACACAATTTGATTGTGGGCATAACATAACAGAAAGTTGATCAAGTTGAACGAAGCTGAACAAATTAACATCCATGGAAAAGGCACCTAATCAGGCACTTAATGTGTCTGACATGCTGGAGGGAAGGGATGCCATCCAGAGGAACCTTGACAGGCTTGAGAGGGTGGGCTTCCGTGAATCTCATGAAGTTCAACAAGGCCAAGTGCAAGGTCCTGTACCTGGGTTGGGGCAATCCCACCTGGAGTGCTGCATCAAGCTCTGGGGCTCTCAACATTAGGAAGACAAGAACCTGCTAGAACAAGTTCAGAGGAGGGCCACTGAGTTGGTCACAGGGCAAGAACACCTCTCCTGTGAAGACGGGCTGAGAGAGGTGGCGCTGTTCAGCCTGCAGATGAGAAGGCTTCAAGGAGACCTCCCTTCCAGTACAGGAGGGCTGGAGAGGGGCTTTTCACAAGGGCATGTAGTGGTAGGACAAGGGGGAATGGCCTTAAGCTGAAGGAAGGTGGGTTAATATTGAGTATATAGAGGAAACTCTTTACTATAAGGGTGGTGATGCACTGGAACAGATTGCTTGAGAGAGGTTGCGGACTCTCCATCCCTGGAATTGTTCAAGACAGGCTGGATGGGGCTCTGAGTAGCCTGACCTAGTATAAGGTTCCCTGCCCGTGGCAGGGGCATTGTATCTAGACAATCTTTTAGGTCCCTTCCAACCCTAACCATTTTATGATTCTTTTCTATCATGCTCTTAAATCACCATCTGTGCTCTTCCCTGCACATTTCCCAGATTGTTTCTGAACAGCCAAGAATGTACTGAAACTTTGGTAACGCTAAGGGGCTAGGTAGTTAAAAAAACAAAGACCTAGAGGACCCAAACTGGTTTGTCTTTCTCAGACCACACTTACCAGTTTGGTTCTAAAGAAAACTCGGGATGTAGGAGGCTGAAGGCAGAGCAGATAAACACCTGCATCCTGTAAAGTGTAAGGAAATCAGAGCACCTTCCTGTAATAGGAGAGATTCAGTTTCAGTTCACTTTTCTGTTTGCAAGAACTTCATCCCCCATTTCCCTGCTCAAGGCCCCAAGTTTCTGGCACCATCAGGTTTCTTTTGTGGTTTTGTGGCAGGTTGACCCTGGCTGGATGCCCAGTGCCCACCAATGCCACTCTATCATTTCCCTCCTCAGCTGGACAAGGGAGACAAAATACAATGAAAGGATAGTGGGTCAAGATAAGGACAGGGAGCCTTTTACTGATTACCATCACAAGCAAAACAGACTCTACTTGGGGAAATTAATTTAGTTTATTACTAATCAAATCAGATAGGGTAACGAGAAAAAAAACCCTAACTCTTCTCCCCTCCTCCTGCCCAAACTCAAGTTAAGTTTCTCCCCTTTCTCCCTTCCAGTGGTGCATCACACGTTGTCTCTGCTGCTCCTTCACCCTTAGGATGAGCACTCAGTCTTCCCCTGCTTCAGCATTGGTCCCTCCCATGGGAGACAGTCCTTTATCAGCTTCAACAGTGTGGGCCCTTCCCATGGGTTGCTGTCCTTCAGGCACAGATGGTTCTGGTGTGGGTCGCCCCCAGAGTCACAAGTCCTATCAGCAAACCTGCTCCTCTCTTCACGGGCCCACAGGTCCTGCAAGGACCCAGCTCCAGTGTGGGCTTCCCATGTAGTGACAGCCTCCTTCACGTCTCACCTGCTCCATCATGCGGTCCTCTGGCTGTGGGTGGATCTCTGCTCCCGTGTGGACCTCCGTGGGCTGCAGGGTCACAGCTGCCTCACCGTGGTCTGCACCACCGGCTGCAGGGGAATCTCAGCTCTGGTGCCTGGAGCACCTCCTCCCTCTCCTTCTTCGATCTCAGTGCCTGCAGGGCTGTTTCTCTTATGTATTCTCACTTCTCTTCCCAGCTCCAATTGCCATCTTGTTTTTTCACTCCTCTCCTCCTTCTTATGTATATTATCCCAGAGATGCTACCACTGCTGGTGATAGGCTTGGCCTTGGCCAGCTGCATGTCTGTCTTGGAGCTGGCTGGTGTTGGCTCTGCTGGACATTATGGAAGCTTCTGGCAGCTTCTAACAGAAGCCATTCCTATAGCTCCCCCTTTCCTACCAAGACCTTGCCAGGTAAACTCAAGGCTTTCACCTTTACTGCCAAATTCAAGTCCAAAACTGGGCATAGGCTACGCAAAGGTTGGTAACGCATTACTCAAGTGTCTTTACACAAGCAGACCCTAAAACTAGTATTTGTTTCAATAGTAAATGAATTTTTTTCCAAGGAATCTTGATCTCCTTTTCCAAAATGGGCTGGGCTCACTTTTAGGGTTTCATTCCCTCAGAAAACTGTTCATGGCATGTTGCCACAGAAATATCCACCTAGTCTCCATCACAAAGATAGACTTATCCCAGCTCATAAATCCTGCCAATAACAAAAGCTAAATTTACTACCGATTACAAGCACATGGGATGAGTGGATAAATTGGATGGATATAACACTGAGGGCAGATGATTCCTGGCGGCAAAACTTGCCTAAGTGTGCAAATGAGGTGGGAGAGACATGAGAGGAAGAGAAGTCAGATTTTGTGAGGTCTTAGTGTGACTCCTTATAGCTCTACCGTGAAGCCTGTCAGTAATCAGCAAGTGTTACATGACATGTGCTTTTATTTCTGGATTTCCAGGTCTAAGTTACTTGTTGGATCATGTGTGAAGCTTGATCCCTGCCTGACACAAAAACCCAGGGAATATGTGGCAAAAAAAGCACTGCTCTAAATGCTCTTTTCTTTAACTGCAGAAGTATTAAGCCCTGGGGGAGGGGGGAGAGGGGTGTGCAGACAAAAAGGCAGATTTCATAGTTTTCCTGTTAGCAATGGATCACAACTCTGTTTAGAAAGTGATTTTATTTACTGTGAATTTTTTGTTCACAGCCAGAGAGATTAACTCAATTGTAGGCCTTTCAAAAGGCATTTAGCAATATTTCAGACAAGTCATTCCTCTGGTGTCCTGCAGCATGTATCAATCTATTTATAGGTGTAATCAGATCAGCAGCCCGTATGTATTTAAACTCTTTCACCCTTCAGAAGTGGCTGGTAGCACCCAAACTGTGTTTTGGGGTTGATACCCTGGTCCACACAAACCCCTTAGTTGTGCTGTGAAGAGCTGGTTCTGGTCCTCATGCCAAGGACCACTCTAAATATTCACCAGCACAGATTGCGAGGGGTGTTCCCTAACATCACCTAGCCATAAGCATGGATATTTTTGACTCAATTTGTCTCATATTTGTCCTGAACTCAGTCTTCTCCAGCTAAACATACAAAGCACTAGAATAGAAGTTTGGGTTAAGTCCTCCCATATCTTAGAAAACTGTTTATCTTACTAAAACCAAACAGGACTGTGAACATTTCACCTTTTGTAACACAGAGTGATGAAACACTCATTACACAGGAATAAAAAAGCAGCAGCCACTCCTATGTCTCTTGCACATAAATGCACAAAAAAACCTCTTTATCTCAGTATGAAAGTGAAGTTCTCCTCCAGACTGGTGTACAAAGCACTCATAAACTTGTGGACATTTATCATGGCATGGATGTGACTTCAGCTTCTGCCCCAAGACACTTGAGAATTAACACACAAATGCAGAAAGCAATGTTACATGGAGACACTTGCAGTGGATCCGTGAGGATACTTTCACAATTCAGCCAATTAAGTCTATGTAATGAATATGTACCAAGGAATATGAAAAGAAATCACAAAGATATCTGCATGAATAAGATTCTTTTCTCATCCCATTGTGCCATTCAAATATGAGAGATTGCATTCAGATGATTTTTCTTTCATTTCAAAAAATCAACAGAAGTGCTAATAAGAGTGATGTCAAAAACTGTGACATCTGTCACTGAAGACATTTTAAAGATAACTGCTGATTTGTTCATACTTAGCATATTTGCTTGAGAGATGAGCTATCCTAGGGCAACATGAGCATCTTGGGTTTGTAAAAGTTCACTTGTGTTGCACAGTGGTGAATGCCTGACATCTGCCCCTCTCTTCCAGCATTTAATCATTGCCCTCCATGTGCCCTCACATGACAAAAACAAGCCAAAAACAATCCTTTTTTCCCCCCCTCACATATTTCAGTTTCTGTATTATCTCTATCTTTGAAAAACCTCTACTTCAGGCTGCTTTCTCTAATTTGTACTTTGGCACTGAAACTATCATTGTTTTTATGAGTTATCAAGTACATGGCTACAAAATCAAGAGAAATATTTTGAGAAGAAAAGACATTATTAATTTTAAATTCCCACATTTCTTGCCAAACTTTAGATTTTTACATCCAGAAGAACAAAGCAAAAACATTATAAAACACAAGAAATCCTCCACTTTTGATCTACAGGACATTAAAAGCCTTTCTTCTCAACCTCAGTCTTACAAGCAAAAGCGATTATCAGTTTTAACCTTGAAAAACCATTTGTGATTTGAAGTAAACTGTGCTTGGTTAATGAGGTTATCTAACGTAGCCCAATGAATTTGTCAAGGCTAATGATGATCAGTATATAGGCTCAAGGGATTTTTACATCAAAGCACAAATCTCTCTTATGATTTTTTATTAAAATGTTACTCTGTATGATTGTTGATCATCTTCTACAAAAATTTACTTTATAATAATCTTCTTTTGTGTTACTCTACAGAAATAGCATGCTCAAAGTCGTTGCAGGTCTGTGTAGCTGAAATCTGGCTTATTGATGGATCTGGGGACAGTATAATAAAGTAGATTGATGTCACTAGAAGCATTTAATGTACTGTGATTTAAAAACATGGACAATATATTCAAGTAGAGTGGTTGAATAATTCATAATTTAGTGGACATGCAAGAGAACTTTTTGTCTCCCCACAAAAGTCAATAGAAATGCAGATTGGAGGTCCAAATGTCAATGAGAGGAGGGCAGGGGAGAAAGAAAGAAAGAAAGAAAGAAAGAAAGAAAGAAAGAAAGAAAGAAAGTCAAAAATCACCTATCAATAGGGCATATAGATACATATACTTGGCCATAAAAGGCACAGAGGGTGCAGAAACATGAAAATGTGTGCTTTAATAAAAGGTGCAGTTTACAACATGGACATAGCAAGTCTGTATACATTTGATCTAAAATACACCATATTAAAAGACCTTGTATAAAGCTGTATTAAGTCTTCATTTTGTAAAAATGCAGCTTTCTGGTCTGTGGAATGCTTGCCTTAGCCTCTGCAATGCTTTCCTCTCCACACTCATCATTACAAGGACTGACCCCTCCAGAACTCTGTGGGATTCTTGAGAATATTTCAGGCAACCGAAAAACATATTACATAAGGTACAAACGTGTTCACCATACTGTTAGGTTCTACAACAAATTATTGTTGCCTATCTTTCAAATAAATCACCTTTGTAAACCAAGTACAAATCACCATCATATATGGTAATTCAAAAAACTCCTTTTCATCCAGAAATAATTGCTACTAACAGGCCTCCTTAGTGTAATTATTTACCATAACATCTCTGTTTACTTGCATCTTGAAACAGATCACATTTATGATGAAGTAACCAATCACAGGGGTTTTATTTTCTTTTTGCTGTGTAGACAGCCACCAGGATGGCTATAAAAACCTAATATGCCTGTCTCCTGAAAAATAGGACAGAGACTTTTCTATATTAACATGTATTCATGTCATGGGATTCTGCACTAGCATTATATTTGGTGTGACAGGTGACATAGTAATGAGAAATTTCAGTGAAATTTTTAAATTCTTAGACAGACCTCTATATAAAAGACTGGTGCATATTACAGAAGCATATCTTTTTTTTTTCTGTAAGCTAATAGCTGGGAGACAGGTACTGAAAGTGTCATCTAGTATTCAGAGTGACTGAATTTGGCATTTTTCTGACTATTGGATTTCCTTACTTACTAGCTTTGATTGAAAGGATAATTTTCCCAAATTATACTCTCCACTTTTACAATTTTCAGCTTCAGGTTCATACTGAAATTCATTTCATATAAGGAATCCAATTGTACTGAATTGAAAAGTCATAAAAATTTTAAAATTCTGTGCCTTTATAGAATATCACACTTTTGGACACAATTTTTTTAGGCTCCTTGAGGACTCAGAGAAAGTCAGAGAATTTGAGAAAGCTATGGATCTCTCTTTTTTTTTTTTTTTTAATAGGATAAAACACAGTTGTAAAATGATGAAATGAGGGCTTTTGAATATGTGTAATACACACTACAAGTCATTAGTTTGAAAAGTGCCTGCCACTGATGCAGGGCTGTAACTTTGCTGTCTGTAATAATTTTACCCATTGTTCTGACAGACTTAATCTGCTCACATCTGATATAGGAGCAATATCAGAAAAGATAGGTATCAAGAAACACAGCAAATTAAAGAAAAGTATATGCAAACATTAAATTTAGCTGTCTGTCATCTGTCTGATAGCAGTTAATTTACTGTCTATGTGTTACAGAGCAGATAACAACACATCCTGTGCAGCCTGATGCATTTTTAGGGCACTATCCAAGAGTGTGTCATCACTAGAGAATGTGCCCTTTGCAGAACTGCCAATAAAATAAGACATACACAGAAACTGTCTGAACATGTAAACAAACATGGTGGTGTTTTTGCAGGGAATTGGGGGAGGATTCCAGCTGATTATGACATTGTTTGTTGGTAGTGCTATGTTGAAGTCATGGGTGGAAGCAGTTATGCTTCTGAGAAATATCTTCTTTTTCTTCTTAGGCAAAATTTCCTTGTATCTGTGGAAGTTTGGATGAAAAAAAAAAGCATGCAAAGGTAGTTATAATTAGTTCAAATATCATTGCTGACTATAAAGAAAGGCTCTTTTCTCTGGCTTCTTACCTGAGATGAGAAAAGTGACTGTATGTGAATGAAAAGAGTATTGCTACCTTGATCATTTTTACCTCCAAGATTTTACAAATGCTATTTACTGGAAAAACTTTTTTTTTTTGAGTGTTGGATGTAAATGCAAACCTTATAAACTTTTTCTGGGTAAAAATTGAGAACATTTACAAAGCTATGCACAATACTGCCTCCTACTTTAGCTTCAATGATGCAGCTATTTGCATGTACAGATGCTTGTGCCCCTACTTTGGTCCTGCTTACCCCACCAGTACTGGATCTTAAAGGTATAGTGATAGTATCTACTCTCAGTGCTCTGTTGTCATTACATGTCTTGCACATCCAGAATTCCAGGACAGTTCTACGTTGCCTCTCTGCCATGGATAACAGCACTTCAGTCTCAGTTTGAGCCCACAAAGAGCTTGCAAACAAGATTAGGTAAAACAACTTTGCTTGAAGGGGATGCCTTTGAAACACAAATATCCTGTCAGTATTCTTTTCATCTCTCAGCTCACTTCTTTCAGCTCCTTATTCTGCCCTCTTCTTTTCACCCTAACATGAAAATCCTAGCCAAAAATTGCTTCACAAAAATTAGCCTGATAAAGAGAATCGCTACAAGGAGTGACCCAGACAGCTCTTGGTGCTATGACAATTTGTGTGTGCAGAAGGCAAACACTCAAATCCCAACTTCCTTTTAGCATTTCCTCAATAAGTCACTGGCACCTGCAGTATCTTGTGTCCTCCTTATTTTTGCATGCAACATTTTACAATCACATGCACAGTGACCTAGAAAATTTTTTTTCCATTAACACTCTCCTCCATGCACTGGAGTATGACTTTCCTGCTGCTCATCCACATCTCTGCTGTATGACAGAAGACATATGGCACTCACATTGCTTTTTGCCTGGGTAGTCCTTTCTAAAATTGCCTACTTATCTTTGCTCCACATGATGTTTCTTATTGCTTGTAAGTGTGAAGGGAATTTATTACTTCCAAATTCCCAGATTTGAATCAATGTTGCATTTTGCAAGAGTTTTGGCAGATTTTATCATCTTGGCCTGCTAAAAATGAAAGGTGGCTTAAATAATTATCTCCTTTCCCTTCTTTTCTTTATCTGCTTTTCTATTATTAGGTTTTTGTTACTGAATTGCCTGCTTTTATGGATTTTTTTCTAACTATTCCCATTTCACCTCCTCCAAAAGGAGGAAAAGGCCCTTTTCACTAAATCCTAAAAGTCTCACTGTTTTTATCACCACTTTGTCCTGGTTACTTAGTTCACACCCCTGCTCTAACGTCGTCTTTCAGTTTGTTATTCTGCAGTCGTCTTTTCAGACCAACCATAGCATCTTAGTCAAAAATATTCACTTCTTACTTGCCTGCAGTAGTATGGCTTTTGTTCTCCAAACTCCATTACTAGTTTTGGTCTTGGTTTTTAGCTCTCTTTCAAAGCTCACCTTCACTGTGACTTGCAAAAAATTTTTCTCCTCCTCTTCTCATGAGAAATCCTACTCTTCACAGAGAATTCAATTCCTGTTAAGCAAGGAAAAGAAGCTATGGATAATATGGTGGTCCCCATGAGTAATAATGAAGGAAGGTTACACCCTTTCACATACAGGGTCAAACATAGTGGGAAATTATGACATTTGCTACTCCAGAAAAAATACAGTGAAGGCAGAGAAAAAGGTGGGGTGGAATTTTCCCAAGGTTTGAGCATGCAGGTATGCATTTTTGCATATGGCTGTATCTATACATATCTCTAGCTCTTCCTCTACTGACCTACAAGGTATCCTTTTTCTCTATGTCTCAGTTTACCGGGCAATTTGAATTCTTGCTTCTACAAACCACAAAGACAAGAGTGGTGAAGACATCAGGTTTTTCAACCCTGAAGCCACTAACTATCAGTCTAATTAAAACAAAGCTCTAAGACATGCAATAAACATGTTGTAGCTTTGTTGTAGCAGCATTTGAAACACAATGCAGGATTAAGGTTCTGAGGAAAAGGGAAGTATTTCTAAGGTTTCTTGGCATTTTTAGCAGAAACTGAACTTGGGGCAAAAGAAAGAGATCTTTCTGGTTTAACGTTTAAGATGTTGAATGTTCAACCTACAATTAAGAAAACAAATCACAGTGAGGAGGTACATGAGGGCTTAAGAAATTATGGCTCTGAATTGTCATACTATGTTGAATATTAATAATACTGACAACTAATGCATGTATGCTCATGCATATAGATACATAAGTGTGCATGTTCACAGATTAATGCTATTCAGACTTGGCCTTGATTGGTTGATGGCTTATTGAAAGGAATACTGAATTTTTTTTATAACCAAAATTTCAAATATGGGACCCAAAGGAGGTACTGAATCACAGTCTGTGGGAAAAATTAGTTTTGCTGTTTTGCAGGTTTTCCTTCAGTTTTGTTGAACCCAGTTTAGTTCATGTTGCTGTTATGAGGAAATGATTGTTTATATCTCTCATGTTGAGTGTATTGGAAAATTGGCAGCACTACCTTGTAATTCATCACTTATTGTGCGTCAGGGGACAATGCATTTTCAACTTTTGGGCAAAGGATTATACGGAGTCATAAAAGTAAAATATCACATCCCTCTGAGCTGAATCAACCTAATAACAGGGGTCTAACACAAACTTTGCAATAATATGCAGCAGAATTAGCGGGTTCTCATAGCCATTAAGTTGTATAAAAGATTTTTTTCTTTTATCTGTTTAGATTTTATTCAGCCAGCTGATGAGTCATGATAGAAACATCCCCTGTGAAAAGGAGGCTTTCTGAGAGAGCAGTGCTTGGTGATGGGAAATGGAACTAACTTACTTATTTTTCACTTTATGTTGCTGTGTGTTTACATGCAATTCCACACAGTGACAAAGCCAAGGTACAGTTTGCAGCAATGACACTGCTCTTTAAAATTCACAAAGCAATTACATAGTACTTGTATTATCTGCAAACTGTACAGTGTAATGCAGTCAAGGTTTCACCCTGTCTATGTAATTATCCTACTTAAGAGCAAGGGTTTGGTACTTTGCAAAGCCTAGTTGCCAGTCAATGCATTACCCATCACATAATTTTCATAAACTTGAAGATATTTCAGGTTCCTAAGGAAAGTTAATATTAAGACACACCAAGAAGTCTATCTTGATCTATTTTCTATCTCAGCATGGGTGACCAGCTGGTTTGGGAAGCACAGAACTTACCACTCTCTCATCTGAATGCATATTGATGTTCTAAACTTCTTGATCATGTGTCATAAGCTAATTATAGTCTACTGAAGTAGAAGTCAGTTGCTTAATAAATGTGAATTCTATTCAATTTAATGTTCAATAATGATTGAATATTAAATATTCAATTTTGATTGTCAATTGTTTAAAGGAGATAACAATATCTTTCTACAATACTTATGCTGCAAATCATTAGTAGGTGCTAGAAAATACCAACAGTTCAAATGAATGAAGGTCCTGAGATATGAACAGCTACGATTCAAGCTAATGGCAATTATGTCTCAGGAAATGTGTATTATAGGCAAACTTTAAGTTTTCTCTTTAATGACTCATACGACAATAGAAACAATATTGTTACTTAGATAGCTCTGACAAATCTAATAAGAATCTCATGTCTGGAAAAGAAATTACACAACCCCCTTCATATTGTTTCCTTTAGGTGAAGGAAAAAAGGTTAATTCTGTTCTAATTTTTTTTTCTCTCACTTTCTATGCTAATTTGAAATAGAAATTACAAGACCTGTTTTCTTCCTGCAAACATGGTATACTATTTCTTACTTCATATGTTGGTAGCGTGAGTAGAAGAAATCCAACATCCTCTCCAATAGCATGCAAAGCAACTTTATTTGTTTCTCATTCACTGTCCCTGACAAGATGATTGTAAAGGATAGAAATATATTTTAAAAAAAATCCCTTAAGTTTCATCCTATAACATTTTTTTAGCAGATCTAGTCACATGTATGTAACAAAAAAATACTTAAATTACTTTTATAATTAATTATTATCTTTTTTATTTACTTTTGAAACCATTGTTGTTCTCAGTAGAGTTTTGGAGATTCTGATAAAAGATTTTATCCCTCTTTCACCAATACCTGACATTCATTGGAATTTTTAATGAAGTAGGGGACAAAGGAGTACCCTGGCTCCCTGCTGCTCTCTGTGTTACTCTTGTCAGCGCTCTCCAAGCCTCTATTAAGAAACAGCTGAACTTAGCTAAACCTGCAGTTACTAGCAAGGTTTTAGCAACCTTTTTCTTGGAGTTAGCCATTAAACTGAGGAAGATGTTGGCCACTGGGGAGAAATAAGAACCTCTGTGTACATGTACCTATGTGCCCCTGTGCACAATAAAGAACTTGGCATAAAAAACCCCTCCATACGTTTCCTCTATCTCTCAAGTGCAAGCAAAGATATCCCTGGGACAGAAAGTCTCTAGGCTGCATTAACATGTTTAAGTCATCCTGTCACTAATGGAAGAGAAACAGGCAAGCAAAGGCCTCTTCTGTTTTGTCACAAAAGCACAAGGCACTGAGTATGCTGGTGGAAATTACCATAACTGCATATTACTGAGCCAAAAATAACAGAAACTCTCCATTTTACATCCCATCTGAGTTTAATATAAGCAGCTCAGGTTTCTGTAGGGATTATACTTTGTTTAGTCTCTGATAGAAAGCTAGTATTTAAGTAAATAGTAACCAGAAGGATGGCAATCAGTTTCACCATAAAATAGTACAAGGCAAGCTAAATCAGGAAATTCTTTGCTGCTCTGAAAACTCTGGCCTACTTTTTGTGCTTTCTCTTGTTAATAAAGTGGTGATTGAAATAATCTTGTGTTCAATTAACTGTAACATCATGAAAGATCCTTAATAAAAGCAAGATGAAAAAAAAGTACCGTATTAAAGGTCCTAAGTTTTCCAAATATAGGTACTTATATGTGAGCATTAAGTGTCTGTTAACGTGCTGCTGTGAGACCATAAGCCCGTGCACACATGCTCTTCTGTAAACAGCAGTGAAAGGACATTTTGCAGCACAAATTCGTATTAATCTGAGATAAAAAAACAGAACTATTTTATAATGCTTGCTTGTGTTGGCCAACACAAATTACACCCTAACTTTTCTTTAACAAAGTTCAGGGAGTTTCTCTGTTTCCCTCCTTGACTCCAGTGAGTTTTTGAGGCCTTGGACACAGGGCATCACAGCAGCTGCAGTACCGAGGGGGGCTGAGTGCAACGCAGGCTGGCAGGAAGGCAGGTGGGGAAGGCATTAAGGTTTTGTCTAAGGCATGAAACGTGGGCCATTAACTCAGCTGGCAGTAAGAGTTGATTGTAGGAAGAAGGAGGGTTTAGACCTGGACTGGTTTTAATCTTACAGCACTAATGGCAAAACATTTTACCAATAGACACTTCTTTTGGTGCTCTTTTTCTACAAGGCTCACACTGGCTATGTCTACACATGAAATATCTTGCCAAGTGTATTACTTAGGCTCACAGGTTTGTGTCCACCAGTTAGACCATCAAAATCTTAAATTCTCACTGAGCTTAGTGCATTCAAGGGAGTCCCTACAAACTCTCCTGGTAGAACCCATGGTGTCGCCAGTGCGAGCAGTGTCAGTATTAGAAGAGCTAGTTACAAGGTCTGAAGGAAGGCTGGCTCCACTGGTCCTGCAGCCATGGATAATACATTGAGGAGGGAGCACATGTCACATCAGCCAAGGCCAAGAGGAGAAGGAAGGTGAGAGGTCAGACTTTATTTGGCCAATGTGAACTGATTCACTAATAAGAGAGCTGAGTTAGCCAGCTGCTCATAGATGAGAATAAACCTGAGCCTCTGCCTCTCTGGGACCCAGAGTAACCCTGCAACACCATTATTTCTCACAGCTCATATTTACGGGGCCTGTGTACCCACAATTTACAGGTGATAGAAATACGAGGAGCACAGCTACAAGCAAGCAATGATTTTTGACAGACAGAGATTTTGTTTGAGCTCTGATAATAGATGACATATCTCCTATTAGGACATTCTCCTGGAAGGCAGTGAGATATCCAGAATTATTTCTGCAGCCTGTGCAGAATGTGAGGATATACTACTTTTATTAAACAGATCCAAGAACTCCCCAGCAGAATGAAGTGCCTCTATATTCTACTTTCTGAATTTCAGGGGAACAAGAAAAACAAAAGGCAAATTCTTTCTTAAAAGTGTCAGGATGCAGGTCTCGTTAGGTCACTTGTGGAAGCTGTCCCAGAACTGTGTTGTTTTCCTCACTCCCAGACTGAAATCTGAGTAACCCTCTCTGCAAAATCTTTGTTGAATCTAAACCAAAACCACTAACTTCTGCTGAAGTTTATATTTGGTAGAACAAATAGGTTGTGATGCAAGTATCTGAATGCCATTTCTTAAATGTTCTTTTGCTTGAACCATGTCTGTTTTTTAATAAGCTTTGAATAATCTAAGAATAATGATCTTTGTTTTTCAATATAACATTCAAACATGTAAAACATTGCTCAAGTTACAAATTAGGTACAGTGGGTTCAGCAGCACTCAGGAGGCCAAGGTTGCTGCATGTAACTTCTGAAATTAAACCAGGAAGGAAATCTGCAGTTTCACCCTGAGAGAGAGCAGGACAGTCTCATGTTGTGTCTGGGCCTTGGGTACAAGAGTTGGGATGTTACAGAACTGTGTTGAAAAGAAATTAAACCTTACATATAGACCATTCTCCCTAAGAGAGCAACTTTATGTGTCATCGAAGAGCTTGCTGTTAAATGCAGAGTCTGAAACACTTCTGAGCTAAAGACCTGCTTGCCGTTGAAACTTTTTTACATTAATGACCATGTACCTGCATATAATTAAAATCATGAATTGCAAGATGGATCATATTTTGGTAATGAGTAAATAAGCCTGGTAGAAATATTATCATGTAAAGGAATATGTAGAATATTGTCCCAGTATTTCCCAGCAAACCACTATACATAACTTTCATGCAATTTTATGAGGCAACAATACAAACGCTTTAAGTTTTATAGGCTATAAATGTTAGTTTTAGCTTTCATTTCACAATCTGTTCTTCAGAGGTCTTTGCAGTGTAACAGTGTTTTGCCCTGAACACAGGGTAAAATTTCCACTATTAGCAAAAGCTAGTAAATTCTTTGTTGGACTATTCTGAAATTATTTTTCAAGTTTTTAATTTCAAAAATCAGTTTCTACAAGTAAAGGCTGGGGTTTTTTTTTTACTTTGGTGAGTGAAAGACTGAAAAAATCAAGTTACATGATTTATCAAGACTGCCTTATTATTGCCCCTTCATCATCTTACCATTACTCAATGCTGTTTGTCAACAATTTCCAGTTAGAAGATTGTGCCAAAGACTTCTGGAGCTTACTGTGACTGTGGAGACTATTTTGTGTTACTACATTAACAAGTGGCTTCAGCAGTTGTCACCTCCTTGGAAACACTAGACTGCAAAAACAGCTGGATCTTTTGTGTTTTTCCAGCTCCACCTTATCCAGGATTTCCTTCCACAACAGACTCAAGTCAGTCATTTGCCTCATGGGACTTTTTAGGGAAAAAAAAAATACAGGACCCTACAAGGCTTTCTGATGGTAACTTCATCAAGAAATTTTCCCTGGTAGCATCCAATAACTTTGCTATTCCATTTTCCCACATGAAGGGAATCTATCCTAGGGAATCTATCTATCCTATCAATCTTAGCTGTCTGTATAAAAATGTGCATGCTTCTATGATTCTCACATAGGGTCTAAGCACAGAAAGCCCTGACACAGCTGCCTGGGGAAAACTTATTTGACATCAATTCCTGTTGTGTGGCCATGCTCTTGGTTTCAGAAATCTTGCCCCTTTGTTATGAGTCTTACCTGATTTCACATGACTATGCAAATGCATAAAATCTGAAGAAATACTGAGCTGAATGAGAGCAAAGAGCCATCTAGAGTGTACAGTTGGGAAAATGTAGAAAGGCAAGGCACACACAGCAAGGCCTGTGCACTTGCAGCTTCCAGCCAGCAGCACTCTCAAGATTTCAAAGGCAGAGTCTGCGTTGAGAAGGTGCATTTAACCTCTTTTGAAACACCTGGGATCCAGAAGAAATCCTGACTCTCCTTGTTCATTAGCTGACTGCATAATAAACTCTTGAGACTCATGAGATTGTGTCACTGAACAGGAGATGAGCAGTTAAGTAATGTTACTTAAAAACAATTTTTTGACCAAACAAAGCAGTGAGATTGATGTAAGCACAAGAGGATTTTTTGTCATCATGGCTGGTACAGAATAAAGACAGCATATTCATCTATCTTTATCTGTACCTTCAGCTAACAAAAGTAGAGATCATCACCTAGTACTGGCATCACACAAGTAAAACAGTCACTTAGCATTTAGCCTTCATACCTATTTTTTCAACAGAATATAGAGGATCCTTGTGTGAAAAGAAATCTAAGGACACTTCATGATTGCTTTTGCAAATAGATTAGCAATAATAATTTTCATGGTCTTTCAGAATGTTAGTTTCTGACAGCACATGGCCAATGATTGTGTTATAATTAAGTTCTTTCCTATGACTTATCCCATTAAACTGAAATATTTAATTATGGATATGTTTAATATGCCATGAATTATTATGCAGTATTTTATTTCATAATATTAACTCTTAATTACTCTTTATTCTACATTCCTTCATTAAGTATAATTATACATGTTAGCAGTGGAAAATAAATCTTTCCCTTTGTGAAGGACAGCCATCTTATACTTTCACCTCTCCGGTGCTGATGTTTAAAAATTGCAGATTAGTCCATACAATAAATAGCACAACACTGTCAGCACACTAAGAACAGTAGCTATTCTTTAAAGCTTATCCTGTCTGTCTACTAAGGTGTTGAATAACAGCAATTTTAGCCTTATGTAGACAGTGAAAAAGCTACAGTACAATAGTTCAGAGGTGCGCCTTAAGAAATTCAGGTGTTTCAGTCTGGAAAATAAAATAGTGTCAACTGCACACATAAGTTGCTAGATAGGAATGGGCTTTTAGTAACAGTGACCAGATGATATCTCAACTACTACTGTATCTTCACCACATCACTATAGTCTAAAATAATGCACCTTAATCTTTACTAATTAATTATAAACATCTTGAATTTTTAAAGATACATACATACACACATACATAAATAATACAAAGATTACTGAAAGAGAAATTACTGCAAAGATTACTGTAAACTGTCCATAGCTTTTCCAATAGGATAGCATAAAAATGCCATGAATGGAAGGGTCAATGTCATTTCACCCTTTTGAAGACCCAATCTAAAGCTCAAGAGAGTCTTTGGAAGTCATCTTAGAACATTCCAAATACTTAGTTATGTTAGCAATTATTTTGGTTAATAGACCAAGTTAAAAAATTCATTTAATACTTGCCATTGATAGCACATTTATATAATATAAATATACTGTTTATCCATCTGTGAGTAAAAGTTATTCTGCATTAAAGCTTCTTCAGTAAACCCTTACTTTTCAAATATTTCTTTTCAGATAGTGCAAGGGACTTAAAAATCAGCCAACACACCTGAGCACACAGATAAACATATATAAACTCATATACATACACAAATCATTACTGCATCTTCAGTGCTTTGGCATACCACAGGATTGTCATCATGCAAGCCTGAGTGAAATGTAATGACAGAATAAGTAAACACAGCCTAAGTTAATCAGTTAATTTCTTGCTGAGCTATTTAACATTCTTGTAATAAGGATGAGAAAACAAGTAATTAATGCATCAGAAGAACAATGTCCTACTTTGCTTCTTTCTATGTCACTCTAAACACCTCTAATTTCTACAGAAAAAATGGTTCTTGTAAGTCTTGATGTTAGAGCCATCAAATCTAAGCTCTTATGAATAGATTTGTGTTACAGATATTCATATTGCTTCACATATGTTCACTCTAAAATTCACACTCTAATTCATAATATCAATGCACATTGATTAAAAAATTAATATAAACATTTCCATTAGCATCATCTCCTGCACAGCATGTTTGTCCCATGCAATAGGAAACCTAACTTTAAGTTACATCAGATTAAATTGTATGCTGCGTTGCTAAAACATGCGGCCCTGTGCTTTGTTGTGCAATCCTTCTAATATTTGGTTTGAATACTATATAAAATGTGCATGTTTCAATACTGTGATAATCCATTGAATTTTTACCTTTTATTAATGACAATTGTCCACAAGAAGATAAGAAAAGGAACAGTAACAGAAACAATATTAATAACAAAAGCATACAAAAGACAGAGTGGGGAGCTCAACCCACCCATAGCCACGCCACCCAAACTGCTCCCTCTGGCTGGGACCACCATTACCCCACTGCTCCATCCACCAGGCTTGCCCCACTGGAAAGGAATACCCTGTCAATGACATGAAATAGCACTGAATAATATCTGGGTTTTGGCCACACCCACATTGTTCCAGGCTCTTCCCCCTCACAGGTGCTGCAAAAAATTAACCCTGTCCGTGGTTAAAGACTTTGACAATGACGAAGCTCAGCTGGGAAGTATCAGATTAAAAAGCACATATTATGCTTAAAAAATGCTACCCTTCTTACCTGCATACATTCTGTGAGTTTAAAAGGGAAATTAGGCCTACATTTAATTGACTGCTTCTTGATTGTTAAACTTGCACATGTTATGTTTCAATTTCCGGGGATCATCATTTATAATTTAGCGTGCCTTGCTCCTGCGTCAGTAACACAGATTTACTAATGCCTGCACTATACAACTTGTACCACATTTAATTAGGAAATTGTATCTGATTGTTAGCACAGTGCATTATGTAAAGAGCACAGCACATTAAACTATTGAACTCCTATTCGACAACCCACCTAGAAATGTTCCATCCAATGTTACAAAATATATGACTGCAATAAGTGACTAGAAAGAGTCATTAAAAGGCTGTAGATTTCAAAATTGTGAATGCACTCACACTGCAAGGGTATGAAATACATCTTCTGGAAGTTCTGAAAGAAATGTACATTTCCTCTAAAATCATTATAGTATTTTTCTTTCATAGCTGTTGCAACTATAAAAGATCTATTAATCTCCAAGAAAGGATGTAGGAGAGGGGAATCCTGATCAGTGTCTGATGAAGGGAAGATTTTGTGCAGCCTGAGAAAAGAAAAAATATTCTTTGTACGAGCTAAATAGATTATTTCAATATTCTTCCAAAGCAGGAACATGTATTTTTTTAAGTAGGTCCAGACATGAGAACCTATAAGTATACTTAATTTTATATATTATTACACATAAGTGATAAAGTTTTCAGATAGTGAATATTGTGGTTTTGACCCACTAAAGATTAATCACACAATATCTGCCTGGGCTGTGAGTTACAAGTCTTTATAGTCAGTGTCATTTATTTTAATGAGACATTGGTGGGTTTAAAATCAAGGTAAACCTGCTAATAGGATTGTTAAGGTCAATGAAGTTATCCCTGACTTCAAGCAAACTATGTACTTAATGAGCTAGCTGACTCATATGCTACATCTGAAATTTAATATTAAATTGGACTCATTTTGTCAGGGTCTCTCAAGGATTTATGTACATGTTAAAATTATTACAATTAGAAATTATTGTATTTTGGGGATATAAAACAACTTGCCCTAATGCAGTAGAAGGAATAAAAACCTAGAGGTAAAGAACATTTAGAGTCCCCCAATTGTAAATGGCCATTATATTATAATAGATTTTTCTTTTTTAAAATGGTCCAAATTTAATGATATTTTTCTATATTTTTTCCAAAAAGATATTTTTACTTCCAGCATGAAAACCACTATTGACATATTGCAGCTGTGTTTCCACTTTTACATCAGTATTCTGTTATGCCTTTTTATTTATTGTATCTTTTTTAAAATCCTTTGTTACTGCAGTTATGTGAGAAATTGAGTATTTTTTGGGATTTGGTGGGGTTTTTTTTTAGCTGTGATTCATTCCTTACTATAAGAGAGAAAGTGTTGGAAGCACTAATTTCAATTCTAAAACCAAGGGAGATAAGAAGAAAAATCTTTGTTTCTTTGGGACCAGGCTATGGAGGTAGCAGCAGAGCCTCCTGTGCTGCAATGTATATGCTTGAGCAAGGGCAGAGGAAGGAGACAGACTAAGAGGAAACAGTGGGGAAAAAGAGAAAAGGAATAAGGATTAAGAATTAGGCAAGAAGCAAGATGTAGTAGGCAATAAATGGAGGCGATGCTCGAAGTGTTGCACTTCCTTCTTTCGTGACTGGAAGGGAAACCATCAATGAATAGATATGTTGTTAGCTGGCAAGGAGTAACTGACACGCACTTGAGCACATCCATGGCAGAACACATCTTTCCTGGAAGCCTAAACAGACTTAGCCTGAGATACTGGAGCTGTTAAAAGTATCACTGTACAAGCTGACAGCTGGGTAACAGCTTTATAGCCAGACTGGCAGAGCTGGCTCGGGGCTTCACAGAAAATGTGGAAAGCTATAAAGGCAAAATTCACATCCTGACAAACAGCAAGGGAAAATCCAGTACTTCTGACTTTTTTTTTTTTTTTTTTTTTTTTACCAAATTGAATTGTTTTCTTTGAAAAAAGCTTTCAAGTAAGGCCGGACAGCAGGAGGGAAACAGCACTGTGGATGCTGAAACACACATGTCATTTTGTATACCTGCACTCAAGTCATTACTGCAGGGCAGATTTTAAAATAAGTTACACTATCCTTCCTCTTGTGAGGAAAGCCCCATACAAACTACATCTACACAATGAGTTTCCTACTAGGGATATATTTAAGTCCCCCAATACAGGCCAAGCAATAACATGAGTACTTGTTTCTTGGGAGTTTAAGATGAGAGCTCTTTCAGTAAAAGTAATGAGCCTTTCCTACAATGAAAGTGTTCACAGGACATAATAAAGTTCATTTACTTTCAAAGTTTAATTTTAAAGTATTGCATTTTAATTTAAACACAGTTTTCCTCTCAGTTATGCTAACCTGTTCCAAGTCAGATAGTACTGTTTAAGAATAACCAAATTTCTGCTCCTCTTCATGAGGGTTTACATAGGTATGTTGAAAAATATAAAATCATTTAATGAAGTATGTTATTTACTTATATTTATTAGAGTCAGTACAACATTGTGGCTAATAAAACAGCAAGGAGAACAAGAAACCTGAAGCAGTTAGGAATAAACATTGATAAACATGTCACAGCTAATTGCTAAAATTTACTGTGTAATTAAGAATTTTTACATTCCACAATAGGTCAAATAAACAGAACATCCCAAATTCACAGGAATGCCTAGTGGCCTAGCAGGTTGTATGGGCAGATCTTCAGAAACATCTCACAATCACAACAAACTGTGTGTGTTCCTTCAAATTTATGACCATCAAATAGCCTCAAAGTCAGTTGAGGTTTATAATCAAATACCTTTCCAAACAAAGGAAAAAAACCCTCTGTATCCATTGTTAACAGGATGAAAGCTGGGTAAGCTAACCAGGGTCCTTCAAGGGAAGAACCATAATTTAGACACAAAGGTGAAATCAAGCTGTGATCAAGCTTAGTGAAGTGTGACTGGGCAGTCTGGAATAGAGGACAAAAGCATTTCAAGTTGCAGCCTGGTTGTAACTTACTTTTAAATTGGCATTTCTTCATCTGGTTTTACCCTGATGCTTTTTATAGTAGAAACTGCAAGAAAACAATAGACAGTAGCCTTTTGTTTCAAAATAACCAATTTTCTTCATATATACCACAAAGGACTTTATATTTTGTGTATTCTTGAGATGGTTTGTATTTTCAAGGCTTTGAATGTTTTGATTTGTGAAAGTTTTTCAAGATTGCAAGATCTGTGATGCTCTGAAAGGACTGATGCTGGACATAGTGACACATTTCTGAAAGGAAGAGATTGGATGAAAAATACTTCTGGAACACAAGAAACTTCAGGTTGATCAGCCCCCAGTCTGTGCTAATACTTGGAGTTATTCCTCCCCAGATGCAGGACACTGGACTTCCCTTCTTGAACCTTATTATGTTTCTCTCTGCCCAACTCTCTAGCCTATCAAGGTCCCACTGAATGGTAGAAGAGCCTTCAGGTGTGTTGGCCACTGGCCCCAGTTTTGTATCATCAGCAGCCTTGCTGAGGGTGCATTTGATCCCCGTGTCCAGGTCATTGATAAACAAGTTGAATAAGACAGGGCCCAGTATTGATCCCCGGGGAATGCCATTGACTACAGACCTCCAACTGGATTCTGCTCCACTGATCACAACCTCCTGAGTTCTGATCTTGACCCTCTGAGCTCTGCCATTAGTTCTTGATCCACGTCACCTTGTCCATTCATTTCCTGAGCTTATCTATGAGGATGTTCTGGGAGGTGGTGTCGAAAGTCCTGCTGAAATCAAGGCAGACAACATCCACTGCCCTTCCTTCATTGTCCAGTCCTGCCATGTCATCATAGAAGGCTATCAGATTGGTCAAGCATCACTTCCTCTTGGTGAATCAACACTGACTACACCTAATTGCCTTCTTCCAAATTCTTGGTAATGATATCCAGAATGACCTGTTCCATCACCTTTCCAGGACTGGAGTTGAGGCTGACTGGCTGGTAGTTTCTCTTGGCCTCCTTCTAGCCCTTCTTGAAGATGGGAGAAACATTGGCCTTCCTCTAGTCCTCAGACACCTCCCCTGTTCTCATGATTTTTCAAAGATGATGAAGAGCAGCAGAACAAAATCTACTGGCTCCATCAGCACCCATGGGTGCATTCCATCAGAGCCCACAGATTTATCAATGTTAAGTCTGCTTAGCTGAACTCTAACCCAACCCACTTTGACCAAGGGGAAGTCTTTCTCCAGCATTCTTCTCTTACCTCTGACGTCTGGAACTGCTGAGACCCATCCTCAGAAGTAAAGACTGAGGCAAAGAAGGTGTTCAGTAATTCCGCCTTCTCTGTGTCTTCCATTACGAGGACACCCATCTGATTCAGCAGCACCTCAACATTATCCCTAATCTTTCTTTTGTTTCTGATATATTTGTAGAAGCCCTTCTTGTTGTCTTTGAGGTACTTTGCCAGTCTCAATTCCAGGTGGGTCTTGGCCTTCCTCATTGCATCCCTGCATATTTTGACAATGTTCCCATAGTGCTCCTTCATCACCTGTCATTTTTTCCACATCCCATATATTCCTTTCTTGCCTTTGAGATATACTAGGAAGTCTCTGCTCATCCATACAGGTCTCCTGCTCCTTTTGCCCAATTACTTTATCGTGAAAATACACTGGTCTTGACCTTAGAGAAAGTACTTCTTAAATACTGATCATGTCTCTTGAACACGTTTCTCTTCTAGAGCCATAACCCATGGGATTCCTCTTAGCAGGTTCTTGAAGAGGCCAAAGTTAGCTCTCTGGAAGTTTAGGGTTCTAGTCCTGCTTATTGATTTGCTTTCCCTGTGCAGGATTCCACCATCTCATGGTCACTACAGGTAGCCTGAAATAAACACCCACAAGTGTCACTCATATTAGCCTGTCCCTTAATTCTCACCCATAAACCCTCAAATCATGTGTCTGTCCCTGGGTAGATCTCAATATATTCCAGTTGCCCTTTCACATAAACGGCTACTTCACCACCTCACCTCTCTGACCAGTCCTTTCTAAAAGTACATAGCCATCCATGACAATACTCCAGTCATGTGAGCAGTCTCACCCTGTCTCTGTAATTGCAATGAGATCATGGCCCTGTGACAGCACACACGTTTTCAGTTCTTGTTTATTTCCCATGCTGTGTGCATTTCTGTACAGGCACTTTGTCTTGGATTGGGGGTGGGTATTCTATTCCCATCAGTCAGAGGTAGGGCAGCTATCTCCTGTTGAGTGGGCCACCTGACAAAACCAGGTG